>JBCEWC010006460.1:0-23002 GCA_038996855.1 Solanum aculeatissimum
CAAATATTTGACATTTATGGTTTACCTAATCTTTGACCAAAGAAATCTTAAGCCAAAGATGAAGGCCACATTACAATACCCATTATTTTTCTATCTCACTTGGGAAAATAACCCCTAAAAAAGTGATGTTATAAGGCTTATGTATATCAATAAATGATTACAACTATGGGGAAGTTTCATTTTCAATAGTAAGTTTTTTTTTAAAGAGTTAATGGTCAAAAACATATTTGAATTATCTCAATTTTTTGAGCTTTATATATGAATTATTGAAAGTATGAATTTTCTATCTGAACTATATATCATCCAATAATTAGTCAAAACACATCTCAACTAGTGTGTACATACTCATCTAAAAAATTAATTCTACCCATGTGGTAAATATAAGTAAATTAACATTAGATTAAAGGTTAAAGTTATCACCCTATAAATTAATTTATTCCTAACATCCATCATCTTCTTGTCCAACCTTCTCAGCTGAGACCTTGTATTTGTCGTGGCATCTACATCTCCAACTTGAAAAGAGAGAATTTAGGATTTTAAAGAAATTAATTTAAAATATATTTTAAAAAATTAATATGTCGGCAAATAGGGTTGTTACATGACAAACATGTCTAGAAGCGTTCCTGGACAAATATTTGATCAAGTCAACGTCTAAGTGTGTTTCGTTAATTATTGGATGATAGTTCAAGTAAAAAACGCATACTTTCAATAATTAAGATATGAAATTCAATGAAGTGAGACAATTTAAATATTTTGTAATGAAGATATGATGTATTTCCTTTTCAATTTCTCTAAAATTCTTTGTAGTATATATTTTCCAATAATAGAAATAATGATGAAAAGATTAGAGAAGCAGTCAAAGTGGTATCTAGTAGGTGAGCTGCTCATTGTTTACTGTTTGGTGAACTGCAATAAGTAGTGTAGTATTTACCTTTGTGTATAATTGCGCACCACTAAGATGCTGGTAATTAAATCCATATCATATGTGGTTAACCTAGTCTTGAAATATACTCAAACCTCATATAAATTCCAACCTAAATCAATGCACTGACGTAAATACATAATGCCTTTCTCCATTTTTATTTGTCTAATTTAGAAAATTGAGAGATATTTATCATTTATATTTATTATTAAGTTTGATTTCGCACACCCCTGATCTGATTTTAGTTGTCTCAATATAGTTGTCGATTTAGATAATCAAGAAAGGATTAATTATATTTGCCCTTAATATTAATTATTCTAGAATTAAGAAATACATATATTGACAAAGGTCTAATCTTTTATGAGAGATATTTGTGTCAAATTTTATTATGATAACTAAAATGGGATGGAGGGAGTAATTAATAAAAAGGATAAGTTTACGGCAGCATCCTTTGGATATATTGAATTCAATATTTTGATAAATGATTATAATTAATAATAAAATAAATTAAAAATACCGTGATACATTATATCTTGATTTTTCTAATTAGACAAGCAAAAATACACATATTTTTAATATAGTAAATAAGTAACTGGACAAAGAAAGTAGTGTGCATTCCCTAATGCATTTTTCAAAACAATAAATTTATTAATACATTCAAAGGTGATATCGTAAATTTATTATTTTATTAATTATTTTTTATGAGATGTGGATCAAATTTGGGCAAATAAAAATAGATGGAGGAAGTATATTTTTATCAACTTAATCTTCTTTACAGAGCTTCAAAGTAATTAAGATATTTTATGGTAAACCAAGTATTGGAGAATTCCAATATTTATCCTCTGAAACGTTATGTCACTTTGCAAATGAATTCTAAATATGGTTTTGTGACCAAATTGTAATAAGAAGAATTAATTAGAATTCGACCGCATAAATGGATTTATTGAAAAGACAAATGTTACAAGACAAACACTTAAAGACAACATTTTATGACGAGTATTGCCTTATCCAACTTAAGACTTTTATCTGTTTCAACTTGAAAAATGTACCTAATTAATCCTCCAAGTTAATATACTTATCTGCAGAAAGTGTTTTTATCCTACCAAACAATATAATTTCAAGAGCAACAAATTAAAGTGAGCATACTATAGAACTTAGCATGGTTAACTGATAAAATGTATATACGACAAGTAAATATTTGATAAGTAAAAATAGACGTAGGGAGTAAAATATTTTTCAAATTTTTGTTTAATGAATCCAAGAAATTAGATGGTGAAGGGTCACGTGGTCGTAGGTGGCATAAAGAATAGAAGCTTTTTATATCAGAGAATAGAAACTGCCATTTTTAGATCCAATGACCTAAAAGTCATATTTTAATCAGAGGATGTACACAAAATATTGGCAATACATCTTAAACAAAAAACTATTCAAACTCCAACATATTAAAATAGAAAAAATATCTATTAGCATGCACTAATTTCATTAGAAGATTGACTTGTCATTTTGTTTAGATTTTCCAGAACTCAGAAGAATATAAAGGGTTGCCAACAATAAGCACATCATGGGAGGTGTGAAAACATATCTCCATACACACCAACTTTGTAGTCTCTTCGAGATCATAAATTTGGTCTGTAGCTATCATTTCTAAGGGACAATATGACCTTAAATTATGTCAATTTGCTCTGAACTACCATCACAATCTAAACTCTGCCTTGAGACTCTTGCTTAAGGATTCTTGATTTGCCCTGAGATTTATACTAGAGATATTATGGATGACAAAAGTGATGTGGAAAAGCTTGACGAAGTGATGCTGCCTGGTTTTCGATTTCATCCGACAGATGAAGAGCTGGTTGGGTTCTATCTAAAGAGAAAGATTCAGCAGAGATCTCTACCTATTGAGCTCATCAAGCAAGTTGATATATATAAATATGATCCATGGGACCTTCCAAGTAAGAAACATAATTCCTCTGCTTCTCATGTCTATACTCTTTAAGTTCATTTTCTTTTTGTTTAACTTTTCATGTTACTTGTCTAACTTTTATGGATGGTTACATAAGCTAGCGTCTGCCCATACATTTTGCATCATATTTTGAAAAAATTATCTTCAGATATTTGTTTGGTCATGAAATTTGATTAGATTTTGATCCAGGTTTGGGCAGAAATTTCACTTCCACTCACAAAACTTCAAAAAAAATTCTAAGTAAAATGTGTGTCCAAACAAAACTTCAAGCTCCGAGAATCACAAGTTCAAAAATTCAAATTTTCAACTTCAAAATCTATGGCCAAGGAAGAACTTATTTTTAGGCAATCTGTGTTAAGGTTCTTTTACAATGACACTGCATAGGAAGCTAAACTCTAAAAGAACCATAGGAAACTTCTTGACCATTTCTTAACATTAAGTAGCTATCAGCTGCAGTCACTGAAAATGAATCAATCTGCTTAAGCATATTTGGAGCATTAAGTGTCTAGTTTTGAAACAAAGTTAGAATTTTTTAAACTAAATGTTTGTTTCCTTTCAGAAATCAATATCAATCTTACATCTACAGAAGATTTGACACTTTTTGTTTGCATGTCATTTTTAACAATTATAAACCATAGTCTAATATTTCCTTGTCATAAAATATTTGTCCAGAGCTAGCATCTACAGGGGAAAAAGAGTGGTACTTTTACTGTCCAAGGGACCGCAAGTACAGGAATAGTGCCCGTCCAAATCGTGTAACAGGAGCTGGTTTTTGGAAGGCCACTGGAACTGACAGACCAATTTATTCCTCTGATAGCACCAAATGCATTGGTCTTAAGAAGTCCCTAGTTTTCTACAGAGGCAGGGCTGCCAGAGGCATAAAGACTGACTGGATGATGCACGAGTTTCGTCTTCCAACGACTAACAGCGAGTCAGGACCACCTAAGAAATTCTTGGATAAGAATTTTCCACCAAATGTAGGGTCACTATGTAGCTTAATTAACCCCCTTATTAACCATTGAAGACTTTGTTATCTTAGTTTAAACAAATATACTCTCTTTGGTTCTTGCAGGATTCATGGGCCATCTGCAGAATATTCAAGAAAACCAACTCCATGGTAAATAGAGCTCTATCTTCCGCATGGGTAAATCCGTTATCTGAAGTAGCATCTCCAGAGTTGTTCAATCAAAGTGTAACTCCTCATTTCGTCTCGGAGAATGTCACTTCTATAACTGAAACAGGATCAGTTCTCCACCTATCCAATAATAATGACTTACTACAAGGAGTTCCTTCATATAAGACACTCAATACAATGGTTTCAAGACCATCATATCTTTCAAATCCTAGCACAGACAGTTCCTATAACTTCATGTTTTCATCCCCTGAGGTTTCAGGGCAAAACAACAGGGGTTTAATGGACGCGAATTCCTTGTTTTTCAGCACATCCCCCGGCTTAATCACTGACATCAGCAAGACCTCCGAATCCATAGACTTTGAAGGTCCAAATCAACAACTGAACAACTTCTCAATTAGTTCATCACAAGAGATGCAAAGAAGTATAAGCATGGAAGATGATGAAGCAGGATTAAGGAGTAATCAAACTTCGACAAATGATAATATTACTGAATGGGAAAATATCAGATCAGTTGGATTTCCTTTTAGTTTGGCTGATGAATGGAAGCCTAGTTTGTCATGGGATTCTCCTCCCTGCCCTAGTGAGATATCCACCAGTTTCTCAACAAACAAATGCTACAACTAGTTCTACACCAAAACAGAGAACCTCTTGGCTCTGTGTACAGCTAGTTTTTTTCCCTTTCGGCATCCAATACCTGAGTTATTCGAGTCAATCAACTACAGATACCGGATGCCTTTGGGGAAAAAAAAAGAATCTAGCCATAGCACTAAAAAACAGTTATATTCTGTTAAAAGTTATTGTACAGCTTTATGTTTTATTTTCACTGCTTTGGCTTGGTCGAATTTAATGTTTGGATAAAATTTACATGTTCCCTTCTTAGTCTTTATTACTATGTTTTCCCTTTCTGAAGTTGGACTCTTCTCTTTCAGTTCGCCCAAACTTTAGGTATGAGATTTAAGTAGTTTAAATCCTAACAGGCTTAAGACTACTTCGGCATAACACTACACTAGTTGAGAATTGAGATAATGACGGTTTGTGAACTCTCTAAAACCTGAATTGCTTGGAGCAAACTTAATCCATTTTGTAACCCTAGATACCGGAAACTGAAATTCTATTTTATGCATCAAACTTGATAAAAGATGCTAAATGTACATCCATTTTTATGGATCAAAGTCATCAAACTCAACTCGTTCTAGCTTGTTTTCAAGTGGGAAAAAAGTTCTTTCAATTAAGATGATTTTTTATCCGGAGAAAGGTCGCATACAAATTGGATAAATAGCAAACTACACTAAAACTTGGATTAAACGTAAAGACAAATTATAGAAATCTCATACTTTATAGACTTAATTTCAATATAAATCAACTCTTTCTAAAATTACTAAAAATTCCTGGTTTTTGGAGAAACGTCGATACATAAAAATATGCATTGATACAACGCAAAATTTTATGGTTATTGATGATCTGTGCGTATCTGTTATTAAAAATTAGACTATATCAGTTTTAATATACTGAAAACATTAAAAAACGTATCAGTAATTAATTGGTTGTTTAATTTTTTTTATATATTAGTGAAACTAATTGATAGTTTATAAATGTGTATCATGTATCAACAAAATAACGAAATAATCCTCTTATCATAGACTTACCGAGATGAAAAATAAGCGGAATTATCTTTTTAAAATTTAAATGGAATACTTGAGTCTAGCGCCTTGGACCACTCGGCCACCCTGACAGCAATACTTCATTGTGCAGACAAATATTTATAGTAGGTAACTAACAATTCTCATTTTTTACTAACAATGCTCATTTTTTTATATTAGATGAATAACAATTCTCATTTTTTTAACCAAAGCCTTTTTGCACCCTCTTTCACCATTTGACAATGAACATGGTTCTAGCCTACTTGTCACAGAAAGGTCTTGATAAATCAAAGTGTTAAAACCGTTTGTGTTTTCATCATCGAAAAGCAAAAAAGGAACACTGCCACATCGATCATCTCCTATAACATAATTCAAACCAGCTGAAAAGAAGAAAAGAAAGCTTACCACATCGATCTCCTAAAACATAATAGCTAATTCTGCAGTGAGGTAAGTATAATCGATAGTGAGTTTGAATGTCTTATAACACTTACGCTCAGGCTCCTTGAGCAATTAGCTCGTCAAAAACACATTTTCAGTCGTTATTTGGGTTTGGATGCACATAGTTACTCTACTTTTATGTTTGCTCTTGCATTTGCTTCAACTAATCAAATATTAACAATCTCTCTTCAGATACAAAATTTTTACCTTCTCCAACGTAATTTTATCCGCATCATCACATACTGAGGCCGCAAGTTGGACAGTTCATAATGAATCAAAACCCAACCCAACCTGAATTTACTTATATCAAAATAGATTGAATCAAAACGAGTTAAATAATGAGTTATAAAATGATTTAAGACCCAACACAATTTTTACTAAATTTTACTTATCTTATTTGTTTTTTAGAATATTTTAATACCAATGAAATTATATTTTTCTTTATTAACCCGTCCAAACATTAATGGGTTGGACAGATTGAATTTGATTTTGCCGTTCCAAGCACCTTCGGGTTTCAAAGTAAATCTCATCCGCAAAAGAGAACCTTCTGGATTGAGTATTAATCACAACAGTAAAGTAAATTTGAGTTATCATGCACCAAAATATCATCGAACTGGAAAGAGGAAACAACCTCCTCCACTCGGGTGGCAATAGTACTTCCAAAATGGAGTTTACAAAACCATACTAGAGCTGAAATTCTAATTGAAATCTAGTACTTGCATTTCAGCATGTTCTTTCACACATATTCATCGTCATCAAAGCTAAGTTATCTGAAAACATAATAATAGAATTGACAGAGATTTCAGTGTCTCTACCCTCAGCTCTTTGAAGCTAGTTTTTCTTTTGCCTTCTGAATCTTCAACACCTTTTTCACAATTTTTTGTTCTTCGACCAAGAAAGCCCGGATGATTCTACATAAGTAAATCATGACAGAGTAAAGTACTTGCGCCGAGAAACAGAGTTAAAAATATCAAAAGCAAATATGCAATTTTGCTGACAAAAAAGGCATACCTCTCCCTTACGGCACTTCCAGAAAGCACACCTCCATAAGCACGATTCACAGTCCTGCGGTTTCTTGGCAATCTGGATCTCTTGTATTCAGCAGGTCTCAAGTGTGGAATCTAAATAAGATAGAGAAACACATCAATATATAGATGTTGCTTGAAGGTCCTTTTTTAGGACTCTGGGACAAAAAGAGAAGGGGAATAAAGTAAGTCCATTTTTGGTAATTTAAGATAGAGAAACACATCAATATAAAGTTGTTGCTTGGAGTTCCTTTTGGGACTTGGAGACAGAAAGAGAAGAGAGAATAATTTTTATGTCTGGTACTTTCTAAGAGTTCCCACTATAGTAAAACTCAAGACTGCTAAACCCACAAACATGAGTTCACCTAATCATGGAGGAGGGATATGGATATTTAATGGGTATTATTTTTTGAACCATCTACCATGTACTCACTTCCCTAGAGAAACATCCGGACTCCACCAACCATACTTGTCTTGTTGGTGTATATACAAATAGTACACGTAAAAGGTATTAAAACTTAAAAGAAGAATGGGATAAATGGGACATAGGCCAGCAATAGCACATTCAATATTAATCTGGAAAATAAAAATCTAAAATGATCACTTTTGTAAACCATTAGCTCGATAACAGTCTTCTCTAACTGTACCACTATAACTAAAGCTCCATTCTTTTAGTTCACTGAATGGGAGGTCAAGACTCTAGTTTAGGGCCGCTTCTCTGTGGTACCAGTTGCTTCGATTTTAAAGACATGTTTAAAGATGTATAAAGCATGGAGCAATAAATATTTGTCTATATACACTAAATAAGGTCTTGCATTGTTGGTAGTTGGTAACTATGTCCCTTAGCAGAAACAATGTGATTCTTAGTTTGTTTATGGATAAGTACCTTAAAACAATTATACCTTACTATTTCCTTCAAGCAAGCTGTACTCTATCCATTAGCTATTAACTGAGTTCTAAAGGGGAAAAGATAAAACAGCTAATCGCATAGCCTTAAGGATTAATAGCCATCCCACTCAATTATATTAATTGTTTTAGTATCACATCATTAAAAGGAATAATAGTCTTAAAGCAAAAATCCTTCATTTTAAAATTGAGTCACAAATAAGACAGGGCTAACACAGAAGGCAGGGATGAGAGAAACCAAAAACCCTGAGGATCGCATACTGAAAAGAACTAAATCATAAGAAGATCGCATACATAAAGGGAACAATGAAAAATACCCCTTGGATTCTCTTCCCAGTAACTGGGCATTTAGGACCGCTGGCTCTCTTCTTGGTGGTCTGGTAAATTAGCTTTCCACCTAATTTCAAAAAGATGAACATAATTGTACATAAGTGATCGCATAACTGTCATCTCTAAATACACTGTATAAGAAACAAATTCCAGTAGCGGATGTACATATAAACTAAGAATCAAAACTAACTTCAACTAGAGCTATGTATATAGTCTAAAACCAATACGATTAGGATAAATAAGTACGCACACTAATTTCAATTCAGGATCTGTCTTGTTACAAAAAAACAAGAACAATGTTGAAGCAAATCCAAATCAATGCAAAGTGGGGAAAATTAGGTTAGAGTACGTAGCAATTTACCAGGAGTTTTGACAATCCTATGTTGATTGGATTTGGTGGCATAACTATGCCTCTTTCGATATGTAAGTCTCTGAACCATCTTCAGGCGTAGGTAAAGTTCTTCGGTTTTTCTATACCGAAGACAAGAATGAACCAAAAGAGTGAAGCCTTGGGAAGGAGATGCATATATATCGGGGCGTACTGTTGCAAACCCTAAATGCGAATGCTCACAATTTATTCGTTTACCAAAAATGTCCATACAACTTTGAAAATATTACGGAAGCACCTCTCGTTTTGGGCAAATGAGATTGACAAATCAATTAACCTTTTTTTTCTTTTTCTAACTTACTAATATAATTTTAAAGTTAAAATAAATAATTTGTTGGATCTTTCTTCATAGTTACCCTTCATTTAAATTTTTTAGGCAATAATTTTCAAGAATCCATTGTTTATATTTATGATTTTATTTTGAATTATTTATATTTTTAATAATAGTTTGAGAATAACTAAAAAAAAAAAAGTGAAAATGGTATTTAGTTGATGTCCTAAACTTTTTTCCTTATTAAAAATGTGCATCACCTTAATCATTCACTTATTTTGAAATGAAGGAAATATAATTGTAAAAATTTCATAAATGATATTGCATAAATGTACTGGGAGCTAAAATTTCATTTCTTTAATAATTATCTTTTCATGTTGAGATTTTTTGTTTTATTTTCTTTTATATATATGATTTTTATTTAGTAAAATTTCTGATAATGGCTGATTTGTTTAATTGATTCCTTTCTTCTTTGTGAGAAACTAATAGACTTTGAATAGCTTGTAAGAACTCAACTCATTTTTATTAATGAAATGAATCAATCTTGATATTTTACGAATTTATGTTATCCATAATTTTATTTGAATTAATTAAGATTCGTTATCAAGTTTCAATTCAATTCGTTAGAAAGTCTATATATCTACCTATCTCTTTCCAAAAACATATATAATATTTTTATTATTGAATTTCAGTTGGTTGATTATCACCTTGTTAGTGAGAGTTCGATTCTAATCTCCTCCCCATTTACCTTTTCCCTACCCTTTTTTTAAATTTTTTTTATCTCATCTAGATATTTTAACACTATTCATTTTTCTTGATTATGTCTAAGAATTTCGTAAGTGTAGCAACTCTCACTTGAAATCTTCACATTATCGTTAGTATTCAAATTAATCTTTGTACTCAAGTGTAAGTCGAAAATCAACACAATAATTTCACTTATTTATATTTAAAGATAAGAAGTTATCTTGTCAAAAGAATATAGTGTGAGGGTATATATTGTTATCAGCTTATGGCTTTTCCACTTTCATATACTCTCAATATAAATTCACAATTTATGTCTCATAATTTAAATTTTAAGAGATATATCTTCTAAATTCAATTGTGAATTTAGACATAGATATTATTTTTTTTAAATAAAATTTATATATTTAAAATTTACGTAAAAAGTATTATAAATTATAATAAATAATTAATTTAAAAAATATACTATGATCAAAGAAAAACTTATTTAAGTCTCAAAGTTCGAAAGATAACATATAAATTGGGACAAAACTAGTAATTTTCAACCAATATTTGTAATTTTGGTTCCAGAAATGCCTTACCGAGAGGGTAAGTTGGTAAATTTACTATAGAAATGACGGGTTGATGTAATCGGATCGGGTCGGTGAAACTAGAATTAAATCAAGGATATCTAAAACAAATTAAGAACTTCTGCCATTGTTCCAGAAACAGTACGCAGTTTGTGATTCATCATGATGAAAGAGGAAAACGCAGAAATGCAGAGTTCCGACTACGAAAAAGACAAGAATGTTTTAGAGTTCATGGATTCGACTGACAACTATCTAATTCTTATGAATTCTCTGTCTTCGTCACTTCGACAGGTTTCAACTTCTTTCTTTACCCCTCTTTTGATTTTTCTCCAATCGAAAACATCTGTGTATTACATTAGATTTCGCTATAATCCTCACTATCCCTAATTTAACTTGAGTTGCATCCTCTCTTCCGTCAATTCAGAGATGGATCCAGAATTTAGTTTAAATGGATTTGTAGTGATGCATATGTGTGTATATAAATGCCTATACAAGTGGATGAATATTTGAATTTGATTGAGCTGATTGCAAGTGGATGATATTAAAATCCGTGCAAGTAACATCTATTGATCTGAGAAGTTGCTGTAGTATTGACCTTGCATTTGCTTACATGGCAGGGATGGCTGGAGCTGGCGAGTGCTAGACATTCCATGGGTTCTTCACGTATCAGTAGTGCATTGTTTGATCTCAAATCTCATTCTGCTGCCACTACAGTGCAATTAAACCATCAGAATGGTAAAAATCCATACTTTTTCCAGCATTTCTGCCTTTTCCTTGATGACAACAACATACCCAATGTAATCCAACAAGTGGGCTTTGGGGAGGATAGTGTACCTTTTGATTTATGGCACATAATATTGCCTGTGACTCGTCAAATCTCTCCTGTTAGAAAATGCTTAATCTGTAGGACTCATGGAAGAGTTCCAATGCTTAAGAATATGTAGCCATCCATTATTCAAATTGTAATGATGGAAATTTGTATGTATGTAATCATTTATTTATAAGACAATGCAATCATGCCTGATTTGTGTTTTACATCATTTCCTTGTTTAGGACCCAGCTCTTCTTCCTTTCTCCATGTAACTGATTATTTGCTAATATTTTTTGTCCTAAATTTTCTTTATTAAGTTTGGCTATGACGTAGAAATTTTTTTTTTCCTCAACAGTTCCTAATACTGGCTTTGTTATGCAGCTGGGCCCGAATCGGAGAGATTGCATTTCAGTTTGTGCAAGTGGGCATCATCTGAGAGTCCAAAAAGCTGTTCTGAGGGAGCAAAATTTGAGGAGGATAAGCTGTTACAGAAGAAGTCCAATAGCCCAAAGGTTCAGAATCAGGATGAATCGTCAAATTCTGGTACAGATGCATGTTCCTGGCTCTTTTAGCACTCAGATTGTTTCTTAAAAGAACAGTTTTAAGAAGAATAAGATACTAGGCTGTCAATATAAAGTAAAACACTTGCTTGTTTCAAACATGATAGTAGACCTGAATTTTTAGGTACTCTTCTGAAAATATTTCTCTCTCAATTTGGTAGTGCAGACTGCATGACGATATCTTTAACCTTTTTCCTTCAGCACCTGATGTTTGTTAGTGCCATGGAAGCCCAGTTTAAGAAATGCCTCTGTATGCAACAAATAAATAAGCAAATAAAGGATGCACCATATATTCCTTAACCTGAATTGAGCTTCTTTGATGAAAAAAAGTTTAATTCTTTTACTTTTGCAAAGAAGTTCAGGAAGAAGCGTCGGAAGAGCCAGAAGCTACCGAATCTCCACGCACGGTGGAGGATCAAGTAAGTGACTAATCAATTAATATTCTCACAATAACTAACCAAGCAGTGTTGGTATGATTTTATATAGTTATGCTTGCCTCTGGCAGCTATACATGCATTATTCAATTAATCTCCCCAGCCTTGCAGTACCTCAAAGAGAGAGATAAAGAGAGAGAGAGAGAATGTATGAAGAGTAATTAAAGATTGGTTTGTAAGGGTAGCCTTTGACTACATAGACTATGCAGGTAGTGACAACATATATAAATGCTTATATCATTTGATAGTTCTGTTTCGAATCATTGCATCACCTTGCACTTCAGCTTTGCTGCCAAATTTTCTTTATGACGCGATTTAGAAGTGAACATAGATCGACGATAACCAAAAGGTTTTTAGCTTTAATCTTGTTTTCAACTTACTTATCTCCTCAATTATATCATCCCCTCTCTTCATCCAAGTTTTCCTGCAATTATCTCTCTCTCTCTCTGTTTTTTCTTACTTTACATCATTGATATGATATCTCTCGACAGACTATTTCTCTTTTACATGGAATGTTATCTATCTTCATTTTAAAGCATCCTTCACCGACTTTAGTGAAAGAGTCCATCAAATCCTTCTTGTTTTTATCTCCGAGCTAGTTGCCAAAGTAGGATAGGCGGCGTGCAAAATATCTGCAAAAATTTGGATTTTCCCAGCCTTTTGGCTAAGTTAAATCTGCAAAAATTTGGATTTTCAGAGTTCAGCTTGGATATATAATCAAAATAGCTAATTGAGGGTTATTGGATACATCAGATTTAATGGTACTGTTATTTCTTTTCTAGGCTCGAAAAGAGCGACTCAAGTCATTATCCATGTTTGGTGTGCTGGTCTGCCCAAAGCTTCGAGCTGCCCAATCGTCATTTGAGACAGGTAGACTACTTTCATTCCTCCAGTAACCATCACAAGTATCTTTTCACATTGGTATACTGGAGATAAAAGTGGCTTCGAGTAACAAAGAATCCTGGGTGAAGTTAAACTTTTGAGAATCGACTGTGTCAAAAATATTAAACAGAAACAATGTATGCATCAGACAAAAGTGTGTGTCTCTCTGTTCTCCATCCAAATATACTGTACTACTCTAGCATTGGTGTGTCTAGCCATCTATAGAACTTGCTGAAATCTGACATCAATTCTGTGTATCTATTTATGCAATCTTTCTGTGGCTCATCTTGATAGAATTAGTGGCTTTATCTTTTGCAGCTCTTGAAACTCTAGTAGAAGTAGCGAATAAACAGGCGGACCTGCTTAATGCTTATGACCAAGTGCGAGAAAAGATGGAGAGCGACACCAAATGACCGAAGGTTACACTTCTCTTGCTTTCTCTGGTTCCTTAATCCCTGGGTGTTTGTTATTTTTTCCTTTAGGGTTCAGTAATGTGTAATGAGTAAATGTTAAGTTCAAGATAACATGGTATTGAACTTTAAACTAGATTAGTAATATAAAAAATTCCTAAAGAAAGGTTCAATATAACATGTTTTCTTATGTGCCTTTACCAGAAGTCAAGCGGTGTCTGGAGATCTCGCCTCCTTCTGACCTTCGCCAAGGGGTAATAAATCAAATAAATGTGAAAACAGCCTTGCCTAAAGAGGAAAACAAAAAGGAGAAAAGAGGTATAGACTCCAAGGGCTGGAGATGGTGGCATTGGTATAACAGACTACACAGAGTGATGATGGCTTTATTTGAACTGATCTATCTTTAAACCATGTCTCTTCATGCCTGGTGTCCTTACCGCAAGTCCATGTTTGTATTTCTGCTTATCAGTAAGATACTCCGGTGTAAGTTCTTGCACATTTCATATGTTTATTTTTTCCCACTGGGGCAGGTATTTAATTGTGCAACTAACTCAAAACTTATGAGCTAGTCCTTTTGGGGTGTGCAAGTTCCAATAGCCAACTAAGTGAATCAAGTCTTTTTAAGAATTATGCTGAATATTGATATGTAGAAAGAATTTTAGTGGTGATGGAATGTTCAATAATTCCATTTTGAGATGTAAAAGTTCCATTCAAGCAACTACTGAATCTTACAGCGATGCAGCTGCAACTCCCTTTTTTGGAAGCTTTGTTGTATTTAGCTTTGTTAAGAAGTTGGATGTACAGAAAGAAATGAACAAGCTCTCAGCAGGAACATCATATCTAAAACGTAAGACACATGAAAACAGGGCAATTTTTTTATTTATTTTGAAGTAGTACGTGCCCATTATTCACTTCTCAATGCATGTTCGTTTGCAGTTTACCTTAAGTTTCTGTATGTAAATTGCCCGTAGCCTATAATCAGGTGACATCTTTACTTGAATTACGTGAGACTCGTAACTACTGGTACTGCTGCTAGTTACACAAGAATCTATTTCCCTATGAAGTTAATCTAGGAATTTGTTGATTTACCGTCAGAAATCCAATTCAGTCCTTAAAATAGAAGGAATTTATGCGCGCGTGAGTTCTTTCTCTTTTTGTTTTTCTATTTCACCTTTTAACTTACAAAAAATGATGGAGTTGGTCCAATCCACGTTCCTTCGTGCAAGAAACAGACTTTCCCAACATGTCACTTCATGTACATCACAAGTCAAATCTTTGGAGTTGGGGAAACTTCCTATAATAAAAGATAAATAGACAAGCTACCTTCTTTCATGGACGAAAGATATATAGTACCGATTTTTATGTTTCCACTAGTTCATATGAATCTAGTAATAAATAAAATGACAACAATATGAAAGAAAATCTGTTGGCTTGATTTGATACTAAAAAATGGTTAGTATTAACAAGGGAAAAGTAAAAAAGAGGGTTCTACATGTATTTTCCTATGTGTAAAACTAATCCTGCTTAATTTATTGTGACACCACACTAGTTGATCTTTCGTTAGCCTTGACATGTTGAGGACCCTAGCCACTAATTTCACGTCTACTTGAGAGAAAAAATAGAGTACATGATCTGAATCCTCTTCTCTGTTCTTCCTCAACTTCCTCAGTATGCAATTTCCACTTCTCAAAATATCCTGCAGCTTCTTCTCCTTCTGAATTCCGTAAAAAATGAGGTTAGACCATCCGTGTCAAAACAATTAAATGTGTTCTTTCCAACAACTTAAACTTCACGATAATAAACTCAGAAACTAACCTTTTCAAGATTTTTCCTGATCTCAAGTAAAAGCTCCAAGTCCTCTTGTTCTTGAACCTCTGGATGAATTCCCTTTTGACCTTTCGCCATCACGCTATAGCAATCTTTATCAGCTCTGACAAAGCGCCAAAATATTCGTATAGATTCTTCTAGTATCTCCACTAGCATGTCACTTGTAATTGAATAGTCAGCTTTCTCTTTTGTTCTTGCCTTGTTTCTGTCATCTGCATATCACTTTTGAGTTTAAATACACTACATTTTACCTCTTAACAACATTCAGCAACGTAAGTCGAAAAGGTACTAACTTTTAATTACAGGAACTTGAAGAAGATTACGAAGATCATATCTGCTCTTGATAAAATATTGGACTCTAGGCCCTTGAAAAGGTTCATTTTCTATAAATCTTTGCAAGACCACTTGAAACTGTTGAAACTCTCCTGCAACTTCATTATATTTTCGGATCCCACGTGGATCAGAATCCCACAAATTTATAGCCTTCATATATTGCCAGTGCAAAAATTCCCAAGAAAGGCACATCTGGCCAACGTATACCACTTCCAAATCACTCTGCATTTCTTTGATAAACTTTACCATTGGATCAAAGTCATGACTTTTATGTTTGAATAGCCTAATATTTTGTGAGAGAAGGGATTTTAGTGTTGGACCTGAAGATTTCTGGTTGAACAGTAATTGCAGTGGATCTTTTAGCGGATCTTTCTGCAGATAACCTGTAAAACATTTTAGATTAGTGTAGCTGAATATTTAAAAAGATTTAAGTTAGACACGTTGAGAAAGTATTTTGCGAGACAACCAGATGGACATTTTGGGAAGAAAACTATGATCCACGATGTAATCAGTCGATCCTACTAGATTATCTTAAGCAAATTGTCTGTTGTTGGCCAACAAACGTATAACTATGAATTATGAAAGTATAAAAAGCTCAGCTTTCCAGATATGGTCTTACACAAAAGGTCAATACAGACATTATTATATTCTTTTACGTGTGTCATGTGTGTTCTGTTTAGACAAGCAACAGCTACATAAGAAAGAAACAAGAACATACTTCTAGCAAGTACAGTAGTACTATATATTAAGGACATCTTGTTGTGTAATCTTCCTCTTGTTCATATGAATAAACATTATAAAAATAGCATTTTGACTTATTCAAATGAAAAAAAAAAAACATTAAAAAATGTAGAATGTCTATGAGTGTTATCATTATCTAACCTTTTTCTTTTTCATATGGACGACAACATGATATAGGAGAAAGGTTGTTAGCCTTTTCACTGGGGCCAATTCTGTTTCTTACATCATGGATCCAATGCATTGAATTTCATGTTATTTTGAGTTTCAGGAGCCAAGCTAACAAGATTTTGTGGGTCCTGTATTAAACTTTTGTATAATTAAAGGTTAACCGCTTTATCCTCTTTTCACTCGATTTCTATGTATAATGATAACCATGGACACTAATCTTGGAACACCTACTATTGAAAAAGACACTTAACTTTTATACGCTGACAGTTTATAAAAAGAAATTACGTAGTTTAGAGTTGTCAACTGACCTATTGCATACATCTTCTGATACGTCAAGATGTCAAATTTTCGCATTTTCTCTCTGTAACTCTTGTAGAATTTGTGAAGTTCGCTCATAGAGTCTTGACGATGAAGTATTTCATCAATCTTCCATGGTTGTAATTCCTCCATTGTTGGGGACTCTGATTCTTCCAAAATAGTAGGCAGACCCGTGGCTCTGACTTTTCGGATTTCCATCTTTAACTGTTCAATCAATTCTTGATGTTCCCACAGGGACTCTAATTTGTTTGCATCCCCAGAAGCGTCAACAATTGCTGTGTTTTTTGACTTGACATTTTCAGACTCTTGTGGACCATTTATTAACTTGTCATCTTCTGTAACAAATTCTAAACTTTCATCCATTCCCAAATCTTCATGAAAATCATTCTGGGATAGAAATTCTGAGTTATTTTTCGGCTCCTCTAGTTCTAATTTCCTCAACTCTTCCATTATATCACTATCACTATCCTCAAAATCCTCAGATTCAATATTTTCTTCAGACATTTCAAGATTTTTTAAGTCTGAATCAATGTCATTTAAAGGATCAAGCTCAAATTCACCTCCAAAATCTTCATCCGACAAGAAGCCATCACTGTAGGAATTTACTAACCTGCTCATAAGCGAACGCATATGCTCAAAACCAACTGATACAGTATCTGAATCAGTACACGAAGAATCTTTCTCTGATTGAAACAAAAACTCATCAGGAAAATCTGAATCACCCAAAAATTGTTTGCACACAGTATCTGACTCTCCCTTCAAGAATTTCATTCCTTCAATTTCCTTTTGATAATTGTTGTCTCCGGGTCCACTTGCGTGCACCTCTTCCTCCTCAACGCCTTCTGTTTTACCATGTATTACTTCTTTCCTGTCTTCTTCGTCCAAATCAAACACGTCTTTCATGTCACAACCAATTTCTTCAGTATTCTGGTTCACAATCTCAGGCTCTTGAATTAAGCTGCTAAAACTCTTTTCTGGTACAAAATCAGAGGCCATAAGTTCACCAGTTTCTGTCTTCTTTTTACTAAATTCCTCATAGGTTGGGAATTTAAACTTGAAACAGAACTCATTTTTGTGCTTATCGTCATTCTTGTCCGAATCCACATACTCAAAAACCTCCTCAAAATCATCAAATTTTGGTTCTAATTCTTGCTCGACCTTCACATTGTCGGATTCTTTCTGGTCTTCTTCTTCAGGCAGAACTTCAAAAAATTCTGAATTGTCCAAAGGAGCATGACCCCCTTTTAATCTGTAATTCCAAAAAGGAAGTTAAAACTAAAAAATCAACAAAAATCGGAGATGATTTACTCACAAGTAAAAATAAAAAATTGCTGAAAGACTGAAACATGATACCTGAGGAACAATGTAGGGATGAAACTGAACAGAGGAAGTAAATAGAAGAAAACAGAGATAAAGAGGGTAGCAAGAACCAAGAACAGATTCTGAAAGCAAAACCGAGAATAAAAATCCATATTCAGAAAAACCAAGAGGGTGGGGAGAAAGAAGGAGTTTCGGAATCGGCCATGGATTTTAAGAAACACCCACAGTGAAAATTCAGTTTGAAGGAAAGAAACAGAGGAAATCAGAAGGAAAACTCATAGCAAGTTTGAAATTTTGGAGAGCAAGAAATGGACAGAGCACCTGTAAACAACTGCAAACTCATGTGAAAAGTTGAAAATTTTGGAGAAATTGAAACCTGACCTAACTAGAGAATTTCACAGAATTAAGAGCAAACACTTAGAGAGAGAATGATAACTACCAGTCACCATCTTGGCCTAATTCTGGTTTATTAATCCAGAGAAAAAGAGAGAGAAGAATTGAATTTGTTATATGAAAAATCGTCTACAGAATCGGAATTATCAGTTGACAAGTCCTGTTCTTGTTGCTTATTCTTTGCAGACGAAAATGTGGGAGAGGGAGTGGGGGTTGGAGGATGAAAATAGGCACGGTACCACAATTAGATTATATAGGGGTAAATTGGGGTTTAACGATACTACTCTGTTCCTTTTTAAGCTGTCATAGTTTTTTCGAAAAAGTAATATTTATAACCTAAAAAAAAGAAAAAAAAAAATAGGTACGAATCACTATTCTTTTTCTTTCATATTTCTTGTTTTTTATTGGTATATTTAAAGGTAAAATTTATATCATATTTTTAATCGTTGTTCTTTGTAAAATTATAAATATGTAGAATAATTTATTTTCTAAAAAAATATAAAAATTCGAT
The DNA here is from genome assembly GCA_038996855.1 of Solanum aculeatissimum. NCBI lineage: Eukaryota > Viridiplantae > Streptophyta > Magnoliopsida > Solanales > Solanaceae > Solanum > Solanum aculeatissimum. The sequence goes on from JBCEWC010006460.1 coordinate 19,034, forward strand.
AAATGAAATGACAAATATGAAAAAAGTTTCAAACATTCATTTTGAACTTTGAACAATTCAAATATTCTGAACATTAAAAAAAAATTAAAAATTCAATTAATAAATAAAATTACAATTTTAGTGATTTTTTATGTATTTCTTTCTTAAAAACAACTCAATCCAATGTAATAATATCATAAAATAGTAACACTGACACGAAATAAGAAATGAGAGCGAGTAAATAATTTGGCTGAGTCCATTTTTAATACTAAATAATTTCACAATTTGGTCAATTTCAGATAGTTTTCTCTTTCTTTTTTTTTTTTTTAGAGTAAATCAAATATAAATTTTGATTAATATTTTAAGATGTAATTTTTCATCAAAGTGATATGAAAAAAATCTAATTTATAATACATTTTGTATAGTTTTAAAATATTTAAATATCAAATTAATGAAGATTAATCAAGTTAATTCTAAAATAAAATTGTAACATGACTGTTTTCGCCAAAAATGGCCTTTCGAGAAAAAATCATTTAATTTCAAAGAAAACCAATTTTTCTCAAAAATAAAAGAGCAGAGAGTCGCCACTTAATTTTTAAGGAAAAATCAAGAAAACCGTTAAAAAATAATTTTAAAAGATTAAAACGGAAAAATCTTTTAAAAATCCCAAAGAAGTGAGTTCGGGTTCATATTTCCATTTCAAGAAGATTTTACGCACTTGAAATGGCCGCTAACGTGCGGTTATCCGACGATTAAAATGTTTGCTAAAAAAGTATACAAATACGTACTGAGTTTTATCATGTGTTGTACTTTGAGAATATTCTCGTTCACTACGTACTTATCTTGATCCGGAAGACAATTTGTTAATGGTAAAACTATAATTGTCCGCAAAATTATATAGAAATTTGAAGTTATTATTACTTGTTTATTATTTTAAAAATTATTTTTAAATTTTTTATTTGTTATTCAAGATATTAGCAAAAAATAAAAAAATCATATTTTATGAATAATATTAATTATTTATTTTTCAATTTATAGGGATATTGTAATAAATAACTATATTATTTTAAAATGTGTATGTCAAATTCAAATATGATAAATAAAAGTAAAAGGCAATATATGAATTCCCACTATTTTATTTAAGTTCAATTCATGTCATGGTAAATATTTTGTTTATTCGTAAAATTCAACCACTTTCCTTTAAACTGTTTGGGATCGTTTGGTTGACAACATGTTATTTCAGGATAAATTAATCGAAGATAAGTTATCCCATCATATATATGAATATGGGATAATTTATTCCATCACTAAGGCAAAAATGGTGGAATAAATAGTTCAAGAATTATCTTATACCTCCAACCAAACATCCTATTTTTTATCTCAGAATTATTATAACGTATACCTCACACCAAACGATCCCTTCATACTTCCTAATTTAAGTTTTAAATTGTGCATAATATGCAGCAGAATCTCTCAATTAATTTTTTAACCATCTTATTTAAAGAAATTTTTTGAATGGACATATTTTGGAATTAAGCGATAAGCGTGTCTGCGGGTGCAATAGTGCTATAATGGAAATTTCTTCGTTTTTGGTCACACCGCGTTGATTATAAATTTATAATGGTACTATTCATAATTATATGTTCTCAAAAGAAGAATGATAAAATGTAGGCTATTAATGATATTTAATTTTCTTCATGTAGCTTTGGCATCCGCGTAATCTAAGCATAATTATACAAAATAAATGAGTTATCTATCCCCTACCAATAAATGAGTAATCTAATAACCAAAAAATAAATAAAATCCTCAACCAATAAATTTTGTTACCTACTTGACTCTTAACAATCTATCAATGCATCATAGCTAAAATTGACCAAACTCATAACTTAAATTGCTACTCTACCTATATATATCTCTATTTGATATTAACACTTGTGCATTTATATTTTCAAGCTAGTTATAACACCCTTTCACTTCTTTGATTCCAATATATCCATATAAAATATATTTTATATTACTTATTTCAATTTATTTGGATCGATAAATTTACGAGTTAAACTGAACATAAAAATACCATAAATTGTAATTCCAATTCAAATGGTGAACAATAAGAACTTGAAATACTAGACAATTTGAATTTTGACAAATCTTTGTTGTGATGGTCATAGTTCTTTAATGACTTTTTCTGTTTAGGAAAATTTCTTTTTACTTAATTGTGAGTACACAAAATGTGACATATTAATTATATGTCGATTAAATTTTTTGATGCTTTGACTGCAAATGTTGACAAGAAAACATTGTGCTTGGGAACCACATACTCATGGAACAAATATGTGGAAATTATCAACATAGTGATAGAAATTATTACGTCGTTACATTGGTGCTCCACTCAGACATAACGATGATAAATTAAAGGTAGCAAAAGTTAATATTCTCCTCGTTCATCTTTACTTGTTGCTTATTGATTTGGCGAAGTAATAAATAACAGGGATAGATTTATCAAATCTGACTTGGCAGAAGATAGTGGTAGTTTTACCAATGACTCTTTGAATATAGAAAATATAATGTCTTGAAAAATGTAATAGGAAAAAAACTATAATTAATGATAAGAGTAAATTAGGAACTAAGTGTAAAATTATCTTTTGATTTCATAAACTAGACAAGTATTATTGAACATCAAAAAATAGTGTAAAAGACAAGTAAAGATGGACGGAGGGAATAATAAATACAATGTCTTGAAAAATATAATAGGGAATGTCTCTAATTAATTATAAGAATAAATTAGGATCTAAGTGTAAAATTTATTAACAATAACACCTACCAGCGAGTGCCTAATTGTCACAATTAGTTAATCAGTTTACTTAGATGGTTAGTTAGTTAATTTCTGAACTAATTAGTTAGTTAGCTAGGTGGTTAGATAGTTAATTGATGCTTCCAATTCATCTTGTATGTGTATATATATATATGTACATTGATACATTCATTTTCAAGCAAGAAAATATAATGAAAATTTTCCCAGCTCCTCTGTTCTTCTTCACAGATTCTAACATGGTATCAGAGCTAGGTCACCAATTGAGACTCCATTGAAGTTTTTTTTCTTCTCCATTAACGCCTCTTCTGTTTCTTCTCCTTTTTGAACTACTGCTAGATCTGGTTTTAGATCTACAGTCCTTTCTCTTCGTCTGCTACTTTTCTGGGCGAATTTGTTCACGAAATCAATCGAATTACATCCATGGCAACCGACGGAAGCGCATCTACTGCAGCTGAGTCCATCGCAACTGCCATTGTTGACACAAATAGTGCACTCTATGTGCACCCTTCCGACAGCCCAGGAATGATGTTGGTTTCAGCCCAATTTGACGGAATTGGGTATCGATCATGGAAAAGAGGGGTTATGCGAGCTCTCTCAGTTAAGAACAAGTTAAGGTTCATCGATGGAAACTGTGGAAAGCCAAGTACGAATTCTCCTCTTCTTTGTCAGTGGCAAAGGTGCGACGACATGGTAACATCCTGGATTCTAAACTCCTTAACTAAGGAGATCTCAGACAGCGTCATGTATGTGAACGATTCAGTGGAGCTATGGAAGGAATATGAGGACAGATACGATCAGGCCAATGGAGCAAAGCTGTATCAGATACAAAAGGAAGTTAGTGATTTCTCACATGGAACATTGGATATCACTGTATACTACACTAAGATGAAAGAGCTATGGGAGGAATTAAACACATTAAGCTCAAAAAATCAGTGTAGTTTTGCATGTACCTATGGAACTAAAGAGAGCATCTACAAGGCAGAGCAGGACACACGTTTGATCCAGTTCCTTATGGGACTGAATGAGGTGTATACCGTGGTTAGAGGTAACATTCTCATGATGAATCCACTTCCTACCATGGCACAAGCTTTCTCCTTACTGATTCAGGAAGAAAAACAAAGGGAGTTTAAGTCCACTGGGAGAATGCCCATGGATTCAACATCTATGAATGTGAATGC
>JBCEWC010006461.1:0-12628 GCA_038996855.1 Solanum aculeatissimum
ACTACTATCCCATCGCTTTTATATCCTTGATAATCAACTTCAGTTTCCCATCTTCCACAATGACGCAACAAAATAGAGATGTTCATACCGTTTCCAGTTGGAATTTCTTCAACAATCGATCAATGTATTTCTCAATTTTTTTTTAATATAACGATACTATTTTTCCTGTTCCGTATCATGACTGCCAGTCATCTTAATCAAACATCCATTCCAGCGCAATTTCAGGAATAATTAATCACACTTATCAATTCCCTTTTTTTTGCATAACTGAAACTAATCTTTCCTTATATTTCGTTAGGTATCAAACGACCAGTAAGTATCAAAACGGGCTTATTTTAAGGGATTTTGAGTAATTTAGGAAAAAGTTGGTATAAAAGAGAATTATCACTTTATAGAATGGGATTTATATAATTTTCACTATTTTATTTATAGTTGTAGCTATATTATTTACATTGGATGTTCAAATTTTATAATATCTACATAGGGCTTCAATTTTGCTGCTTTCCAGTGTTAATCAGTGTCAGACAAAAAACACTTGTGCACGAACAAGAAAAATGAATTTTAGTATATATACGTAGTAATTAATTGAAATTTTATAATTGCATTTTTTTAAGTATAATCTGAGTTGTACCTGATGTGCAACAAAACTTTATGTCATTAACAACATCAATATCTAGTTGAGTTGGAAAAAAGGTGATGTCAATCATATTCCAAAAATGTAGTACATATTTGACTAATAATAAAGGAAAGAATAATTGGTGAGCATTAGTTATTGCAGATATTATAAATTAGAAGAAATTCTAGGAAGAATTAAAATTTGATGTGTTATTGGATATGTAAAGAATACCTTTCTGTCTTCTTTTGTCATAATCTGCTTCAACTTGCATTTGCTGCTTTTTGGATGGACTGTTGTAGTGACTAACAATGGTTGGTGATTAGCATTTTCTTTTTCGATGATTAACATGATAAATAATTTTGCTGAAGATGTATTCTGACTTTTTGCAAATAACGTTTTTGCTTGAAGAATCAGTGTTTTTCCTAGCAATTTATAGTGTAATGTTGTGAGTGGCATCGATTATTTCTGAAAGATAAAAAGAAAATTATGGAATCAGATTTTTAAGGTAGTAGCAAGAGGCTGTAATGCAGTATTTGATAAGAATTTAAGCATTTGTAGAGTGTTTTACCTTAACACAGCGAATGTCATGGATTTCTGTTGCTATGCGAGATAGCAGTTCTTCTCTAATTTGATCTGATATTGTAGTTATTGTTCAACCAGTATCATCTTGAATGGTTACTTCAAAGTGGTATCTATTATGCAAGAATAATTAATATGTTGATGTTAGTTATGTAAGTTATACATTAACCAATCTGAAGTTGTATTTCAATGAAGATACCATTGAGGAATTAGTTAGCAGAATTACACTTTGGATAGTAAATCATTAAAATATAGCTATACAACAGAACAAGAACAAAAAGCATAAAACTTAACAAAGATGATTGACAAACCAACTATCACGATCCAAAATGGGGTCATGACTAAAAGACCACTTAATTCTAAACCCAAGAATAAAGTACACTGAAAAGAAAAAACCTAATAGATAAATAGTCACCACATAAAATCGTATCCTAGAACCCGATATCACGAGTGAAAAGAGCATCAAATACAAAAACTAGTAAAATAAGCTTATCTCATTCTTTTAATAGAATAAAGACTAAAAAACTAAGATAGAGTCCAATGGCAACTTGAAACCCTCAGTCTCACCGATAGATCTGGTATGAACCAACTGCATGAGCAAATCAACTACCATGTGGATAATTCTAATGAGAATCTGCGGGAGAAAAAAAAGTAGGGATGAGTACACATAATATGTACCCAAAAGGTTTAATCGACTAGGAATTAGAAATTGAATAAACTATGAAATAATCTACAAATGCTTCCACTTGCAACAGGAAAAATAAGTCCAGCATCGGTGCCGCCAATTAATATGGAACAAAGCAAATAAAGTAAACATATCATCTTAAATAAGGCAAGTCAAATCAACCACAAGTAATATAATGAGTGGTATGCAAATGCAATGCAAGGTGAAATTAAGACTGTCGCACACTCTGTCGTATACACCCCCATCGAGCTAAGGCTCCATAGACTAAGGGGTCCCATGGGGACTTTGCAGGCCCTATATCTTAATCACAATATATCAACTACCTTGTTACCTACCTCGTGGTCAAGGACTCATGATGATAATCACAATGTATCAACCATCTTGCCACCTAACTCGGTCAAGGGTTTCAAGAAGTAGTTTCAACATTCACAATTTCTCAAAATATCATGACATGCAGTATGAGGATACATGCAATCAATACACAATCATAGAGACAATATTCAGCTCAATAAGTGTAATAACTGTCAAATTACTCAAAGTTTAACAATTATATTATTCACCCTCTTTTATACATATTGGGATACAATTCTCTTTAAAATAGTCCACCACTTTTTAGTAACTTTCATTTCTCAAGTAAACCATGATCCTCAATATCATATCACAATTATCCCTCTTTCTCATTATATCATATTCACAATATTCTCAATTTAGGATTCACATGCTCTCAAAGAAAACACATAGACAATTAAAACCCTCACATTAGCATCACAATAAGAATTTCCAACCCAACACATGATACGATCTCATCCCATAGATTATAATATAAGATTATTCAATAACTCAATCCCAATCTCAAAGAAGGATAGACAAACCTACCTCAATGCCGAAACAACACTCGAACACTTCTATCGAATAGACAAATCTTGAATTCAACTCCCGAAATGACAATTCTCTATCAATAATGAAGCATACATATCATAAGGAGTTCAATGACTTTCATATTACTATATGTCTAGCCTATACCCAAAAACTAACCAATTCTATAGTCAATTCCCAAAATTTCAAACCTAGGGTTAAGTCTCAATTTCTCTACATAACAGAGCCTAATGATATTTTATGTAATACGATACAACTATAATTTAATTGTTTATTTCTATATAACAAAATAAGGCAACAATAGCAAATCACACAATTAAGGCTTAAGTACGTAATTCACTAACTAAATCATGTCCTATTATTTGCATAATGTTTTCCCCTTAGTCCGCTACTTCACCCTATATCACCATCCTCACCATTGTAATCCTCAACTACTTGTCCAATCATTGGCTTCCTTAGCCACAAACATCATATTTTCCCCAATCCAAAAATGCTACAGCATATGTACGCAAATTTCGTATTTTTAACTTACAACTTAAATATTATTCTTTCTCTTTCATTGGACAACATCATGATGATGATAAAATTATAATTTCTACCCACAAATACAAGAGAATGATTAAGGGGTTACCTGGTTCGCTCGCAGGTTTCGCCGAACTCCTCTTCCAGAGGTTATTTGTTTATTTTTTATTATCAACGATCTAAAGTATTAAACCCTACTAATTTGTTTTAATAAACATAGTATAAGTAGTACAGGGTATTATATAAATTACCACTTTAACCCACTAATTAATTAGTTATCTAAAATTACCTCTCAACTTAATTAATCAAAGTTATCAAATAGTCCAAAAAGACCCTTTAAAATTTACGAGAAGGATATTTTAGGAAAGCAAAAGGACTAATTTTCAAAATAACCTAACGGGTCATTACACTAACAAAACTAAATTGTCATTTCAATCAAGTTTCTAGTGACATACAAGTATTGCAAAAACCCTCAAATCCAAGTATCCATAAATCTCAGAATCTTATAAAGTAGAAGGGAAATAATCATTCTCAAGAGAAAAAAAACAATCAACCTACAAAATCAATGAGCCACCATTGAAAAAGAAGGGAAACCCAAAACATTAAGCTCAAAATCTAAATTTTTTTGTGTGTGTATAGAGAGACATAAACCAAAATAAGAAATCCATACCTGAAGAAGCTGAAGGAGCAATGAAAAGAAAAAAGGTGAAATTAGGAGAAGAATAAACTGCGAAAAATAAATTAAACAGAAGAGAAAACAATGTTGATTAAGACCATAGCATAGATCATCAAAAACAATGGCTTGGAACCACTTCATTAAATGGGTTCTCCCAAGCCATCTTTTTTTCACTTGTTGATTCCCAAATTTCCCTAATCTATTCCATTGTTCAAAGAAACAAGAAAAATAACTCAAATGAGAAAATAGGGGAACTAATATATGTTTGAATTTTGATAATTTTAAGAGTTCTACTAATTTAGCATAAGGGATATATTAGTATAGCAATCATCCAAAAGTCAACCACCATAAAAGTTGTTTGAAATCCAAATCTGTGAAGGAAATTTTTTAAGTTGATTGATTAATTAATTGGATTAAGTAGAAATCATATTGCTAGTGGAGTAGTAGGTATAATGAACTTTTTGTGCTCATCAAATTTCTGAAAAATTGAATTTTTTTTATTATTCAAAAATATATAACTCACAGAATACAGTATTCCTATTGTATTGATCTGTGCATTCTTGTGCTTGAAACACACACACAGACAAAATAGTATATATTGTGTAGGTTTAGTTCATCTAATTTAATAGACAAAAGATTCAGAAGTTGGTAATGTGTGTGACACTCGGTAAATTATCAAAATATTCCTAGATGAGAGAATGCTTCATAACGCATCTTCCCAAAAGTTTTTGGCAAATTTGAGGTCGAGAATGCGCTTAGCATGAAACATTGTGTGGGAAAATGGTCTTGGTTGATTTTTAGAGCAACCAGATCAAAAAATAATTTTTCAAGGCAAAGATGCAATTCCAAAAAAGTACGCAACAAGTCTGTGCCGCGGATTGGTCGTGGACTTGCACTTAAAATTTGATCTCGTTATTTCTATAAGATTAGAAAATCGATCAAAAAATTATTTACGTAAAATTACACAAAAAATGAATTTGAAAAATGTGATTTATGTGTTATTTTGTGGAAAACAGTTTCTGAATGCGTTTTGAATTTTTTTGTCAAAAATAAACTGAAGCGCAACAAGTCCGAGTCGCAGACTTGCCCTATTTCGGTACTTGACGTTTAGTTTTAAAAGCAAGGGCATTCTAGTCCTTTTTCCACCCATTCTAGACTAAAATCATGTCATTTTGAAGTTATTTTCAGCCCTATATTAATTTCTAAGCGTGAATATTTAGTTATTTACGCTAATCCATCTTAAGAACTAGGGCTAAGGAGAAAAGAGAAGACTAGGGTTCAAGAAGATTGAGGCAAATTTCTTGCAAATTCGATTATTCTTTGATTCCAAGTATGTAAGGCTAAACTAAAATATGGGAATGTTCTTTCATATGCCCCTATTGATAGTAATAGAGAGATTGTAAAAGTGTTAACCTCTATGCATGTTTTCTATGAATGTTTTCTTATAAATTATATATATTCTATTTATTTTCATATATTGACGATCATCATAAACTTGATTTACTGACTACATGCTTTTACATGAGTTATTTCACAATCGTCATATATTACTTAATAAAAGATTATATGAATGAACCTATGGATTAAGTCTAAAGCCTTGACAGCATGATTGTGATTGTGATTGTGATTGTGACTGAACAGGATGATATGTTGATAGAGCTTGATGGTCCTAAGAGCATTCCTGATTGAACTGTAAAGATTGATATAATTTCTAGTCCTCCTGCGTAATTGTCTAATTCATTCTTGAAAGGTCGATGGGGTTGATTGGCTGAATTGTTGAAAGATATGATTGAGAATTTATTTGATAGTTGATAGGATGAAAGGCTCGATTGAAGATTGATGTGAGTCCTTATGAGACTCATTGATTTGATTGATTAGGTTTGATTGTTTATGAGCATTGATTCTTGGGAGGAGTATCAAGCATCGAATGGAGTAAGAGTCAGTCCAACTCGAGCTCAGTAACTAAGTTGCCATGCGTAGGAGAGGATTAAAACCATTAAATCAGATATTTCCTCTTGATAGGTCCTTGAAATAATAGAGGACTCCTTTCTGATCTAGTATGGATCGATTTGTTCTCTACTTGGCAAGTATTGAACGGTTGTGGAAATATCAACAAGATTGTTGTACGATCACTGGCTCATAAGTGATTATTGTTGGATAATAGAAACTCCCATAAAAGTTTCATCTTTATAGTACTCTAATTTGGATTGAATTGGATTGGATTGGGATTCAGAATGGATTGGATTGGTATTCAATGGCCATTGACCACTCTTTATTCTTGCTCTAGATAGATATTTGACATTCTGATTGAGTATTTTCTGAGTTGATTTTATTCTATCTTATTCTACCTATATCTGTTTCATTCAGCCATTTTACATACTCGTACATTCCACGTAGTAACGTCTATTTGGACTATATCATTTTATGATACAGATATAGGTACTAGAGATTATCAATAGGAACACTGTTGAGGATCTATTCACATTCAGCTGATTGGTAAGACCTCCTTGTTTCCGGAGGATTTCTATATTCCTATGATCTAGCTACTAGAGTTTAGAATTTTCTTTTATTTAATTTGAGATAGCCATTAACCTGTCATTGGTACCATCTAGATAGTAGAGTTAGAGGGTTCATAGACTAAACAGTGATGAGTTGATGTTGAGATCTTTATCTCTTAATTGGTTTTCTTTTAAACTATTTTTATGTTAGAGAATTGGAGTTTGATTGTTGACCTATGACCTTTATATATTGAGATCTATCTACCTTTTTCATCTTTATTCTTCTGTTGATGTGTTAAACAATAATTGAATGAATATGATAAGGCCAAGTGGTTCTCTTGGGGGCTAGCAATAGTCTCTGGGTGTCGATCATGCCAAGGGTACCCTCCAGGAGTGTGACTAACTTGGTATCATAGCACAGAGTTCAAGTGTCATAGGGTATCTATGAAGTTGTTTTATAGGATCTTATTTATGATTGTGAAGGCCCCATTTCTATAAATGAGAGACTATTGTCATTTAGGAAGAGTTTCCTTTCTTTCAGATTCTAAATCGTGCAATAGAGTTATACCCTAAGAAACCTATAATAATTTGTATGTTTCTCTAAACCTTTCGACTATGCCTCATCTACGAGGTAATAGAGACAGTAATATTTAGACCCTTATTGTGATTTCCTCTACGATAAATTAATTAGAATGGTAGAATGACTGCACAAGGCTTGAGAGAAGCCAACTAGTGTGCTAAGTTGATTCACTTGAAAGAATGCACTCTTATTCATGTGAATCATGCGTTTGAGTTAGCTCAAGATGTGGTCCATGCTCTCTTAGCAAAAACTTTTTTCCGATGTGACAAATGAGAGGGAAAGTTATGTCTCTAAAAGCCTAATGTTACCACCTAAGAGTGTGATTTGAGATCTTATAAATCATGAGTAGAATTGAGTCATCCTAGAGTTAGAAGGACGACGACGAAAAGGAAAAGATGAGATAGTGGAAGTGAGGGTTGATTGAGGCTTATAACTAGAGTTATTATTTATTAGGTAAGTAATGTGGTGATGAGTCGATTGTCATAAGTTTTGACAAAAGAGTCATAAGTACCCCATGACTTTTATGATGATGTATAGAGAGAAAGAGTTATTAGCAGGATATATTAAAGTATGCTCAAACTTGAAAGAGGTTTAGGATGATATATTTATATTATAGTATTCGTAATTGTGAGGGTGAAGTATAGATGTTGAATAGGAGAACAGAGTACTTTTGAGGTGATAGATCTAAATTAGGCTTATGATTCTGAAGTGAGAGCCTATGAGATTCATAGAATTATAAGCTTAGTAAGATAAAGAGGTATAGTGAATGGGTGAGCAGTACTGAGTTGTGAGGGAGGGATGTGTTGATTGATTACTCTCTATGAGATGTTAGTTGGCCTATGTTCCTAATTTTCACCTAGTAGTTATGGGTTGGTATAATATGAGAGAAGTGTGTGATGCACATGTTAGTTCTAGACCCTAAGCTTGAACTTTGCGGAGTAGTGTGAATGAGGAGATAGCATTGTGACAATGATATTCTTAGTTTGAGATTTTCTCTAAGTGGCTTGTTATGGTGTATTTTCGGGATGAAGACGTTGATTTATAAGGAAAGTTGCACTAAGGGCAGAGTATAAGTGCCTTTTAAGTAGGAATAGTGAATTTAGGATAACTCATGAGATAAAAAGAGACGTAAGATATGTGTCCATGATAGTGAAGAGTAATGTGAAACTCTAAGTTATGACTGCTATAAGAATCTAAATAGTATATTTGAGTTGTCAATATGGAGTAGGCTGATGTAAGCATTCTTTATCATTTTGAGTAATTAAGTCGATTGGGACTTACAAATAGATGATAATGAGTTTTCCATTATAGTCTAAGTTTTATACAATTAAATTATGGGAGCACATAAGTTGAGTACTAGCAGGTAAAAAGAAGAGGTCAAATTGTAAGAGTTATGAAAAGTGATTATATACGCCAATAAGAGTAGCAAATATAGAAAGATTCCCATAGTGATAGGTGGAAACTAAGAGTTGTACCTTCGAAGAGAGTCTTAGTGGCTATTCTATATATGTGACCATAGTATAACAAAAGAGTTTAAGATGTTTTAGTGGATAGTGATTCCCTATACGTGTTTGAGATATGTACTTATAGCTTGGCAAAAAAGGGAATTGATTTGCAAACTTAAAGAGATGACCTTTGAGTTAAGGGGGAGATGATGAGATGATGAACTAAAGTAGATCTTGAGTGTTTGATAGTGATGGGTTAATCAAGATGAGATATCAATTCTTTTCCATCTCATATATTCCATATACTTTAGTTGAGGTGACATTCCATTCTTATCTGGTGTATGACTACCATGTCCATGGCCTAGTCCCATGCACCACACATTGATTTCCGTTCGTATTGAGTTTCAAGAATGAGAAGTGATAACTTTATTTGACGATTTTGATCTTACGTCATAGATCTAAGAGTTTCCAGCCCTATGTTGAATGAGATATGATTTGAGTTTTACACTATGTATATTTTTGTGAACTCAGAATGAGTCACGAAAGACGAGATAAATCGTACTTCATTATGAATTTTTTCAGATAATATTTCTTGATTGAATCATGCTAATGATCTTTTGTTCCAAGCCCTTTCAGTGATCCTTCTTTCCAGTCTTGATAGAGATGTTGATGCTATTAGAGGAATGATGGTTGATGAGAGAGTGAATATTTTTTATTCTGATACTGATGTTATACTAGTTTTATTTAAGGTTATAGGCGTGGAGAAGGAGTTAAACAAATCTTGATGTGTGTGATAGATAGATAAGAGAATATAAGTGACTCTCATGATAAGAGTTCATATGATTGAGGGTGTAGATGTGCTATGGTAGGTTTGAAGATTCTCAAGTGAATTTGACCTCAAAGAGGTCATGAAGTGGTTAGAGTGATAGGCTTAAATGTATGGTTGCTATTATGTGAGTGTATTAAAGTGATGAGAACGAGCAGTATTCTTTAAGTAAAGGTCACTATGAAAATATGAAACATGGATTTTGAGGGATATATTGGTATAAGTATAATCATCGTAGGACTAGAACCTTGAGACTTAGAGTTAGGCTTGAATGGAATAAGAGGATGTGGTTAGGCATAGATTTGAATAGGAGCTATAAGCTAAAATTGATGGAGTAAAGTGCTATAAAAAAAAGCCCAGTTAAGATGAGGAGTCGATCTTGAGAGTGTCCATAGAGTCTTGACATTACGATGGTCCCACTCTCGATTAGAGTTGATGGCTTCTTTCTTGAGTTCAAATGACAGATTGTCTAGGTGTTTAAATGATTTGAATTGATTGAGTTCCAATGTTCCATTCGTGCCTGATAGTGAGAATGTCTAAGGAACTTCTCTACTCTTGATCTGAACTGATTTGTCTATCCTGAGTTTGATTTGTAATTGTCCAGATTGGTCGATAGGTATGATAGTAATTGGTTGATTGTGATTCGTTGATCTGATAGAGTCTCAATTATTTGATTCGTGCTATGAGGTCGCTCTTAGTTACACATCAATTGAGGATGAATGATCCGAAGGGGAAGTTAATGTGACACCCGATAAAATTATCAAAATACCTCTAAATGAGATAATGTTTCATAACGCATCTTCCCAAATTTTTTGGCAAATTTGAGGCCGAAAATGTGATCAGCATGAAAAATTATGTGGGAAAATAGTCTTGGTTGAATTTTAGAGCAATCAGATCAAAATATATTTTTTCGAGGCAAAGATGTAATTCCAAAAAAGTACGCGACAAGTCTGCGTCGCAGACTGGCCACGGACTTGCACTTAAAATTTGGTCCCATAATTTCTACGAAATTAGAAAATCAATCAAAAAATAATATACGTAAACTTACACATAAAATATTTGACAAATGCGATTTATGTGTTATTTTATGAAAAAATAGTTTTTAAATGCGTTTTAATTTTTTGTCAAAAAATAAACTGAAGAGCGATAAATCCGCGTTGCGGACTTGCCCCATTTTAGAACTTGACATTTATTTTTAAAAGCAATGGCATTCTAGTCCTTTTCCCACCCATCCTAAACTAAAATCATATCATTTTGAAGTCGTTTTCAGCCTTATATTAATTCTTAAATGTAAATTTTCACTCATTTACGCTAATTCATCTTAAGAACTAGGGATAAGGAGAAAAACAGAAGGCTAGGGTTCAAGAAGATTGAAGCAAATTTCTTACAAATTCTATTGTTCTTTGATTCCCAGGTATGTAAGGCTAAACTAAAACATAGGAATATTCTTCCATGTGCCCACACTGATGGTAATAGAGAGATTGTAAAAGTGTTGACCTCTATGCATGTTTTCTATGAATGTTTTCATGTAAATTATGTATATTCTATTTATTTTCGTATATTGATGATCATCATAAACTTGATTTACTGACTACATGCTTTTATATGAGTTATTTCACAAACCCCACATATTACTTAATAAAAGATTGTATGAATGAACTTAGAGATTGAGTCTAGAGCCTTGACAGCATAATTATAATTGTGATTGTGACTGAGCATGAAGATATGTTAATAGAGCTTGATGGTCCTAAGAGTTTTCCTGATTGAAATATAATTATTGGTCTAATTGATAGTCCTCCTACGTATTTGTCTAATTCATTCTTGAAAGGTCGATGGGGTTGATTGGCTAAATTGTTGAAAGATATGATTGAGAATTTATTTGATAGTTGATAGGTTGAAAGGCTTGATTGAAGATTGATGTGAGTCCTTATGAGACTCATTGATTTGATTGATTGAGTTTGATTGTTTATGAGCATTAAGTTGTCAGAGGAGTATCAAGCACCGAATGGAGTAAGAGTTAGTCCAACTCAAACTCAGTAACTATACCGCCATGCATAGGCAATATCAATAGGATTGTTGTATGATCCCTGACTCATAAGTGATTGTTGTCAGATAAGAGAAACTCTGATAAAAGTTTCATCTTTATAATACTCTGATTTGGATTAGATTGGATTGGATTAGATTTGATTACATTAGATTGGATTGGAATTCAGATTGGATTGGTATTGAATGGTCATTGTCCACTCTTTATTCTTGCTCTAGATAGATATTTGACATTCTGATTGAGTATTTTTTGAGTTAATTTTATTCTATGTTATTCTACCTATATTTGTTTCATTCAACCATTTTACATACTCGTACATTCCACTTAGTAACGTCCATTTGAACTACATCATTTTATGATGCAGAGACAGATACTAGAGATCATCAATAGGCATGTTGTTGAGGATCTATTGGCATTCAGCTGATTGGTGAGACCTTGTTTTCGAAGGATTTCCATATTACTATGATCTAGCTACAAGAGTTTAGAATTTTCTTTTATTTGATTTGAGGTAGCCATGAGCCAGTCATTGGTACCATCTAGATAGTAGAGTTAGAGGCTTTATAGACTAGATAACGATGAGTTGATGTTGAGATATTTATCTCTTAATTAGTTTTCTTTTAAACTATTTTTATGTTGGAGAACTGGAGTCTGATTGTTGGCCTATGGCATTTATATATTGAGATCTGTCCATCTTTTTCATCTATATTATTTTGATGATGTGTTAAACTATGACTGAATAAATTTGATGAGGTCAAGCGGTTTGCTTGGGGGCTAGCAATAGTCTATGAGTGTCGACCATGCCAAGGGTACCCTCCTAGGGCGTAACAATGTGATAGTAAATTTAGTGTGTGGAATTTGGTTATATTTTGCATAGAAACTTTGTCTATCTATAAAGGAAGAAAAAACTATTTTTTCTACCCCACTTCATGTATCAAAACCTTCATATTTCTTTTTAATAAGAACAAATAGTAAAATGTTGAAATACTACGAATGACCAAAAAGTTCTATGAGATGTTAGATTTCTAATACCACTTAAAAAAATCTCCTAAAAACTTGGCCAAACAATTGAATTTTCTTTTTAAAAAAAAGAAGCAAAAAATTGTTGGCTAATTTTTGTACTACCTATGTCACATAAATTATGACAAATTATTTGAGAATTATAAATCATAATAATAAATAACTTAAAATATTCAAAGATTAAATAAAAATTAAATGAATCTCCAAATTTTATCATGTCGTAAGAATTAAGATAACACAAATAATATATAGAGTAGATATGTG
>JBCEWC010006461.1:12652-23001 GCA_038996855.1 Solanum aculeatissimum
AAAACTTAGTTTAGTACCTTAACTACACGGAGATTTAAGTACCCCCCTTAACAACTTACAACACATTTTTTATTAACCCTCCCATCAATAGCCCAAGTAAAGGGTAGGTATTGTTGAGACACGCGCTCCTTGATTCGTTAATTAAAATATTCTATCTTTTCATGATCCGTACCCGTCTCCAAATTAAAATACCCGACCCTTTTAAACAAATATCCGTAATTCTAAGTCCATTCCAATTCCAAATTAAAACACAAACATCTTTGAAAGCTCTGCAAATCTAGACGATCTCTAATCTATTGATTTCATGGCATTGTGAAGGAATTTTGGTGTTACTTGACAAAAATAAAGTTATCAGGTTAGTAATTTTCATTTTTATAGTTATAGTTTTTAAGTATAGAATTTTTGATGGAGAAATTTTGATTTTCAATGAGTTTTAGATTGCATCTAAAGCTTGATTTTTGTTAATCTTTTCAGTTTGACAATGAATGTGTACATCACCTTAAGATTTCACCATGGTAAAAAATTACAACAAAATCTCAGATTAATTATATTGGAGGTATTGTCACTGATTTCTTTGGTGTTGATATTGATAAATTCTCCTACTTTGAGTTTGTTGATTACGTTAAAGAAATTGGATATAATTGTGCTTCTTGTGTTGTTTATATTAGACCACCTAAAGCTCGTTATTTTGTAGAAGTTAAAAGTGATAGGTATATTATGGATATTATACCTTTGTTAAAATGAAGATAATGTTGAACTTTATTTGACCCATTTAATTGATGAAGTTGTTGTGCCCCCCTCCCCCCTTGTCGTGAGTATGTAAATAATGGGGATGGCGAATCTAACCCAGCTTTTGAAAAAGAGTCTGGTTAAACTTTTGAGGGTAGTGAAAATTTAGGGTTTGAAAAGTCTGCACAACCTCAAGAACCTGTGGTGACTGAAGAAGCTTTTGTGGGTGAAGAACATGGGTGGCGAAAGAAGTTTTTATGGGTGAAAAACCTGTGGTGGGTGAAACTTCTGCTAGTGAAACAAAAACTAGTGAAGATTCAGACTATAGAGATTTGTTTGATGAAGATGATAGTGATGTTCATGAGAAGGTTAGAATTCTAAGAAAAGAAAAAGAAGGCTGCAAAAATATAAAAGAGAAAAGAAAAAGCCTCTAGATCTGAAGGAGTTATTTAGAATAAAGGGAGTTGATTTGAGTTATAATGAGTATTTATCCAAGAAACAAAGTGCTTTGGAGGGTAAGATAGGTGGAGATGAGCCATACTTTAATTCTGATGAAGTTGTTAGCTTTGAAATAGATAATGATGAAGAAGTTGATAGGGAAAATGAAGTTGAACAACCTATAAGAAGAAAAAGAAAAGCAAGAAGAGCAAGAAGAGCAAAAAGAAATAAACTTAGAGTTTTCTTTGATCCTACCTACCAGTTAATAGTTTTGGAGACTGGTCTTGCTTTTGTAAGTGTTAAATAATTTAGAGAAGCTATTACTAGATATGCAGTTCAAGAACATGTTGAATTGGATAAACATGTTAATGAAGCAACTAGGATGAGGGTAAAGTGTACAACTGGTTTTCCATGGTCGTTGTTTGAAAGTCATGGTTCAAGAACAAGAATTTTATGGTGAAGAATTATAATCTAGTGCATAAATGCAATAACACAGCAAAAAACAAACTAGTGAATTTCAAGTACTTATCAGAAAAGTACAAGGATAGAATTGTCTCATAGCCTGGCATTAGAGTTTTTCAATTCCAAATCTTTGTGAAGAAAAAGTTGAATATATATGTTGGAAGGACAGTATCAAGAAAAGCTAGAAACATTGTGCTGCAACAAATTATGGGTAGTCATATGGAGGAGTTTAAAAGAATTTGGAATTATAGAGATGAGCTTCTAAGGACTAATCTAGGTAGCACATGTGTAGTGAGACTTAGTGAAGAAACATTTGAAGGTAGAAGAAAAATATTTCCATCATTTTACATATATTTTGATGCTTTGAAAAAGGCATTCAAAGATGTAAAAGATGTATTGAATTAGATGGTTGTTTTTTGAAAGGTGTCCCTAAAGGTCAATTACTTGTGGTTGTTTGTAAGGATGGAAACAACCAGATTCTACCACTAGCCTGGGCAGTGGTTGAAGTAGAAAACACTTTCACTTGGAGATGATTTATCAGGATCTTAAGGGATTATCTTGATCTTGGAGATGGATCTGAATTGACAACCATTTTCAATATGCAGAAGGTATTTTACATTAAAGAATCTTTATTTTATGACTACATTATATATACTTCTAATTTAAATTTTGTTGCAGGGCCTTGACAAAGCTATTCAAAATTTTCTACCAAATACAGAACAAAGAATATATGCAAGACACATTTTAGTCAACTGGTCCAAAAATTGAAAAGGAATTGAAAGAAGAAACTGGTTTTAGAGATGTGCCAAATCTACATTTGAGCAAGAATTGAAAAAAAATCGGAATCATATAGCCAAGTTAGAAAATAAGATCTGTGAGGACCTACTATGGTACAAAATAAAGAAGTGGTGTAGGATGTACTTTAAATACTTTAGTTATTGTGATAGTGTTGATAATAACATGGTTAAAAGCTTTAATTCATGAATTTTGGGGCCAAGACACAAAACTATCATCACAATGCTTGAAGAAATAAGGGTCAAAGTGATGCGAAGAATAGGACAACTGAGGGAGTTCTCTGATACTTGAATAACTGATATTTCTTCAATGACCCTAAAAGTGTTATAAGAGAACACAAAAAAGTCAATAAAGTGTGACCTTGAATGGAATGGAGTGTATGATTTTAAGATTAAAGACAGCTTAGATAACATATTTATAGTGAATCTGAGCAACAAAACTTGTACGTGTAGATCTTGGATGTTAAGAGGCATACCATGTTGTCATGTTATATCTGCAATTCATTTTAGAAAGGTACAACCTATTGACTATGTTGCACATTAGTAGAGTAAGAAGACTTACCTAAAGACATATAGTTACTTCATTCAACTAGTGACTAATATGCAAATGTGGCCACAATCAATCAATCCTTCTGTTATACCACCCGATGTAAGAAAACTGTCAGGAAGGCCTAGAAAGTGTAGGAGAAAGGAGTAGAATAAAAATAAGATAGGTAAATTATCCAAAAAAAGTGTGTATATGATCAGTACCCTTTGTCATCAAAAGGGTCACAATAAAAGGGATTGTCATTTGAATGATCAAGCTAATATAAATAGAGGAAGGGGCAAATCAAGAGAGACATGTTCAGAAAGATCAAGTGTTGGATCTTCTGTAGCACCAAATGAATTAGAAATAACTACAAAGAGGCCAGTAGGTCGATCAAGAGGTTCTACAAAATAGGTAATACTATTTTACAACTGTATACACAAAGTGATTTTATAATTCACAATGTAAGTTCTTTTAATTATTTTACTTACTAGTAAATTTAAACTTATCAAACATCTAATACATATATTTTTGTGTTACTAGCCTGGAATGCCTATGAACTCCTCCATAGTGACTGAAAATATAGGACCTCATAAATCAAGATCAGATGTAAAATGGAAAGGAAAGACTGTTGTAACCCAACATGGTCTTCAAGAGATGGCAGAACATAAAAGAATGAGGATAATGTCCAAGGCTGCTGAAATGAATTAGTTAAGTCAAAGCTCATCAACTTTCCAGTAAACAAAGATGAAGATTTCTCTTTTTTATCTATATTGAAACAAGTACGGTAGTGATTTGGTCTAGTTATTTAAATCATTATGCAGTTGTGACTGCATTCATTTGATGTGTATTGTGTTGTGAATACAACTTGTTGTTTTGACTGCAGTTTGGTGTTTCTTTGTGAAATTGATATTGTGATTTCTAATGTTTAATCAATTGTGACTGCAACTTGTTGTGTAAATTGATGTTGTGATTTCTAATGCTTATGCAGTTGTGCTGCAACTTGTTGTGTAAATTGGTGTTATGATTTCTAATATTTTTACTTTTAGTTATTTAAATAATTATTCAGTTGTGATTGTAACTTCTTGTGATTTTTGGCTGTCTGTGCTCTTACACAACAAAAAATGACAATAATTTTTCATTTTCTCTCAAGATGGATGGAATGGTCCAATTACCATTCACTTGTACTTCTTTGGCAACCTGAAAGAGTACATTTTCAATATGCTTAAATTGTGTTTCCTGGTCAGAATATTCCTTCAAGTTTGTTTTATCTTGGTACAAGGTGGTTTCGACGATATAGTTGAGTCCTGAACCAAGGCATTTTCAGGCTCTGTCCCAGTCAACATCATTAAAGATTAACATTGATCTTGCAGATCAGATCTTTCCATGTATTTAGTAACTCGACAGTTGATTCCCCATCACAGTGGCTCAAAGAAAAACCTAACAACATGTTGTTGTGACTACAATTTGATTTTTAATATTTATAATATGCAGTTTTAGTTACAGTTTTGATTTCTAATATTTATAATATGCAGTTAAAAGAGGCTATATCTGAAACAAAAATAGAGATTTTGTGAAATGAACTACATTAAATTAATAGATCAATTCAAAATTCATTACAAAAGAGGCTACACCTAATTAATTACAACATGAAGAAAGCTAGATACAACACAAAAGAGGCTACATCTAAGGTAACTTCATTGAACATTTCTTCATATATATAACCCAAAACCAATAGCTTATAACTATAAATACAACACAACAACAAATCACAACAAAGAAGAGTGCATTCTCCCTTGTTCTTCTCCATTTCTTTCAACTTCTTAACCTCTTCTTTCAACTTTTTCAATTTCATATCTGGACAATTATCATCTTGTTTGAAATCTTTAGGCTTGTCAACTTCTTCAGAAGTCTCGATCAATTTTTGGCATTTGTTGACTGACATTTGAGAAGATTCCACTAAATTCTCAAGCTCACTCAATTTCTCTATTAGTTTAGGAATTACAAATTTGACCTTGGATCAATATTTTTCTTATCCCTCCAACACCAAAAGTTGCAAGATCTAGGGCCCTTCAATAACAACAAATTAATGGTCAATAAAAAATCTTAATCTACAAAAATAAATGAATTTTTTTTTGTTCTTTACCCCATAATAAGGACGTGACCAATATCTTCTTCCAGGATTGCTTGAAGTCCAAGGTGATTTTTAAACGCACAATGAATCCATGATTGCAGCAAACTTTCTCCTTCATAGTAGGATCTTCCTCCTTCATACAAAGCTTAGTCAAGTTAATTGATCGCATTGATTGCTACAATGTTGTGCAAGAAAACACTGACAATAAACAAAAGGGAGAAACCAAAAATCAAAACAATAAATGCAGTATTATGCAGTTGAATTTTACCTTTTCTCGGATGAGTAATGTTATTACTTCAAAGATTTAGCTTTAAGCTTTGAACTGTTCAAATTTGAGGTGAATTGACTAAAATATAACAAATCTTTTTAGAATTTTTGGATTGATTGACATGAAGAGGAGAAGAGAAACGGAGAGGAAGAAAAGAAAATTAGGGCTTTTGATAAAATTGATCTGATTTTACTGTTACGTAGCCCAATAGATTTATTACTTTTTAAAATAGAAAAATTAATAAGTTAATTGAATAATTAACACGCCCAAGATAGACATGTGCACACTCGTCTTGAGTTGGTGATGAAAGGGTTGATAAAAAATGTATTTTAAGTTATTAGAGGATACTTAAATCCCCCGTGTAGTTAAGGTACTAAACTAAATTTTGATGTTAAGTTTAGGGATGGGTGGGTGGATTTAAGGGTCTGTGCTAGCAATGGTTCTGTATCTAGTCTATATATAAATATAATAAAATTGGATATAGAAAAGATAATGTGTCACGGCCTCCAATTCTATTTATCATTTTTTTCCCTTTTTAACGTTTTTCTTCCCTTTTTTGCATTTTTTTTATTACTTTCTAATGGTTTATCAATAAGAGGTCAATTAAATGTAGAAATCAAACACGATAAAATCTTATTAAAATTGAATCAACCCACCTAGAAGTACCCCTTAATGCAAAATGAAGTCTTTTTATAATAAAACTCAATAAGTACAATTAAGGAAAATATTTAATACGCATTCAATTATAATTACTCAAATATACCTTTCTTTTCTATTCATGTTATGTTACTAATTTTTAGCTTATTATAAAAACTATTTCCTTCCTTTTAAAAAAATGATCTGATTTGACTTGGTTGGGAGTTTATTTAAATAAAGAAGACTTTTCAATATTGTGATCCTAAATTAAAATTATTTTAAATATACCAAAATATCTTTTAATCTTCTGACCTTAAATATGACACGTGAAAAGTTAAAATTAAAATTTTGCCAAAAAAAAAATTGATCATTTTTTTAAAAAATAGACCCCAAAAAAAAGTAGGTCGTCTTATTATTTTGCTCATTTTAATCGGAAACTCTTTGTGCAAGAAGTTTCTTTTTTTCTCTCCTCCTTTTTCTTTTTATTTTATTTTATCTTTATTGGTGTTTCTTTTCACAATTATTATCTTTATATATAATTTTTGTGCCTGATTTTTATCTGTTAGAAAATGGGAGAGAGCGACGTATATATGACCTTATTTGTAAAAGAAACTCATCATATTCAAGCTTAAAGAATATGCGATCATTAGGGATATATCAAACTTTATTTATGTATATTTTTAAATATTTTTTTATTGCATAGTTATGGTGTGAATTCAAATGTAACACGTTTTATTTCTAGGGTAAATGTTTGATTTTAAATTTAGGAATAGTTGTATTAAGTTTATATCGGATTATTATTATTATTAAAAATCATAATTATGATTATCGTTATTTATTTCATCTTAAATAATGATATGAATAAAAAGAAAATCTTATAGAACGGTCCAACCTCATCACACTTTCTATGTCTTTTAATTTTGACAAAGTTTTCTTTTTAAAAAAAATAAAATAAATTGATTTGATGGTAAGCACCTCCACCTTTTACACTTGTGTGCATGATTCTGAATTATAACTATGTGTCTCTCAAGTTTTGTTTTCCTTAACTCTTTTATAAACTTATAGACAACTAAATAGGTTTATAGTAATGGTTGGAAAAATGGATTCAATTACCAAAGAAGGATATAAATAATAAGACATTTGTTTTTATGATAATTAGGATAGTCATTCTAACAATAGAATAAACAGGAAATAAGGAGAAAAATCAAAAGTGGGAGGAAAAAAGTGATTAGACTTTATAATAATTTTTTTTTATAAATACCTAAATTTATTTTAAAATTGGAGTTACATGTGCATTATTTAATTAAGATAAATTAGATTGTAAATCCTTTAAAACTAAAAAAATAAATCTGATATTTTTTATGAATTAAAATTTAGAATATTAACTAGGTCGCTTAAGCTACAACAAATAAATCAAAATTAGGAAGGTTGATGTTTTTAGCTTTAATTTTAAAATTTATACGTTATTTTGTACAATTATTTGTTACTTTCAAGGAAGGTTCACACCCCATAACTACGTCGCCAACGTAAGATAATTGTGCAATTAACTATAGCAACTCTTGTCCAAAAAGGTGGACGACGATTATGGATCCAAGAGGGAGAGTTGACGTCCATACCTTAGCAAGTAATGGATAGGTGTGGCAACGACGTCGCCTTCGTTGTGCATCACCAACTATGATGGTGGGAGTATTGTCAGTTAAAGAAACTCCCTAATTTTGTATAACTAATTTGACAGAGTTGCTTGCTAGAGTTTCTTTTAAGAGCATTGTTTTACAATACAAATTGGGTGATGTGGCGTGAGTTGCATACTATTGAGTTTACTTTCAAAGCATAATTTTATTCTTAAACTTGCATGTTTTACTAAGTTGAATTGAGTGAATTTATGAGTTGAGTCACTTGATTAGAGTATCTTTGACTTTGTCCTTTCCTTTCCAGCCATCTTACATACCAGTATATTCCATGTACTGACATCCATTTGGACTGCAACGTTAATGATGTAGATACAGGCACTACAGATCATCACATGTGCACCATTGAGAATCTGTTGCAATCAACTGATTTGGTAAGTCCTACCTCGCTTCTGAAGGATACACATTTACACTTTCATCTAGATTGAGTTTAGTATTTTATTTCCTTTCGTTTTGATTCGAGGTAGCCATAAACCTGTCATTGACACTATCTAGATGCTTAAAGATAGAGGCTTCATAGACATTGATGAAGTAGAGTTGATGTTTATCTTTTGAAGACTTGTACTTTTCAAACTATCCTCACTACATTGAATTGAGTTGGGATATCAGTTTTTAGACCCTTATTTTATTGAGTCATGGATTAATGAACCCACTAGAATATTCTTTGTACATAAACTAAGTCTTCCGCTATTAATGAATGAGTGATTGAGCCAAGTGATTAGCTTGGGGACCAACAATGGTTTCTGAGTGTCGGCCACGTCAAGGGTACTCTCTCGGGGAGTGACACAAAAACAAAAAGAATAAATTTGCCTATACAAAGATATTAGCTTGTCTATAGGGAATTTAATTAAGTTAGTCTAAAAACATTTAGAGTAAGAGTTAACAATACTAAATTACATGTAAATAAATATAATAATGAGAAAAAGGTAGATTTGGCTCCTACCCAAGTTCAAAATATTGGCCCAACAGGCCCATTTCATATTGTCCTATTCATTCTAAGAATTTTCAGTCTTTTAAAATTATTGTTATTGCCACTTGTGTTTTGTGCCTGACCCTTTGTCACACATATTGTATACACACTATATATCAGTGTATACGATTCAATCTTGACCCTCAAACACATGTATATTAGCTTCCTAACAACTTTTGTTTGCTTCACTTGTTTGAACAAAAATATAGGGGTTGACTTGACAAAAGGATTTGAATTTTGAACAACCAGAAATGTAAAGAAAGTTAAATATGATGGACTCTAGTAGTGCTCACTCTTTTGGAGCAGGAACTAGGACAATTGGAACTTAACAGTGATTCCTCCACCATGTAAGACTTCCGACGATACTCCGATATAAATCTTGTGCTAAATGCGAAAAAATCAAGATGAGTTTTTCTTATTTTAGAAATTGTATTTCTAGCTCAAATTTTAATTTTCATATCACCTTTTTTATGAAGAAAAACTCTCTTTCAATTAGTGAGGATGGGAGTATATAGGAAAGATTAGGGTTGAAAATGAGGGAGATGGTTAACAGGTAGAAACTGGAGAAAATTTGAATTTGACAACACATTAAGAGAGAGAGTCGTCTGATCCTCTTGAGAAGTCAAGCCAACATCAAGATTGTGACACCTGGACTTGGTCTCTAACGTATCTCATATGGAAAGGATAAGCAGAGCATGAGGAATGCATCAATTGGAGACATTGTTGGTTCGACGTCGTTTGGTTTGAGGACGAAGAAGGTACATTTGGGGTTGGAGCATGAGACTTTTTTATTAAAAGAGGGGTGTATGGGTTTGGATAAAAGGAAAGAGAAGATAGCGTGAGGAAGAGTAAAGGAAGATTAGTTACCTGAGAGAAGCATGCAAGCATCAGGAGCTCAAAGAGGCAACACAGTTTCAGATGTGCTGTGAGAAAAAGAGTATTGTGTAAGATTGAATTTAGAAAGCTAAGTAATAGGGGATTAAGTCTTGATACTGTTAGTAGGCCGGTAGCAAAGGCCCAATTCATGATGGGCCATTTTGAGTCAGTATAACAAGATGTAGAATTATTTCATTAATAAAAGGGTCATCAAGACCATATTGATTAAAAAAAGGAAAAATTATAAAAGTACACAACCTATTTTACGTAAATATTTTATATTCCCTACCTTAAAAAAATTACACAAATTCCTCATTTTTTAAATTTATCTCTAATATTCAGATACTTAGAATAAAATAATTTACACACAACTTCTCACATATTTAGTTACAATTTTTTACCATTTTTTATGCCTAAATTACAGGAAAAAATATATAATGGAAGTCTTTTCAGTCAAACATTCAATCACATTAATTACATTTCAAATTTTAACCAAAATTTTTGTACTAATCCGGATACCAAGAGGTTGTCTTTTACACCATGTATACTTTATTTTTTTTTTTAATTTTCACCATTTATCTTGATTGTTAATTGTTAATCAACAATTTGTGAAAAAAGTTCTTCCATAGGTGTTCAACGAAGGCGAAAACCAACAAATTTCAACCGTTGGTCATCAGGAAGTTGGCGATAACCACCAGCATTCAACCCTCGAAAATAAGAAATTAGCCATTGAAGACCACTGTCTGTTGAATCTGTCAATATGAAGGAGACGGGGTCATCTTCAAAATCTCCAACCAAAAAAGTATCATCTTCAAAATCTCCAACCAA
>JBCEWC010006462.1:0-22999 GCA_038996855.1 Solanum aculeatissimum
TTCCAAGTAGGAATCTCAATGTCTTGAGTCAAGCCACCGGGCCTTTGATGTTCTACCTTCACTTGTTGGCAATTAGGACATTGCGATGCAAATTTAGCCACATTCTTCTTCATACCATACCACCAATATAACTCTTTCAAATCTCGGTGCATTTTGGTAGATCCTGGATGAATGGAATATTGTGAATTGTGAGCCTCTTTTATGATAGTCTCCCTCAAGCCATCAACATCCGGAACACACAAACGATCTTGGTACTGAAGCACACCATCTGCCCCTTTGGAGAAAACCTCAATCTTACCATCGGAAACAAACTTCTTCAATTCCACCAAGGAAGGATCTAAATCTTTCTTAGCCTTAACATCAATTACCAAAGAGGATTCAGATCCACCTTGCACGAAGATGCCACCATTGTCAGATTCGGCCAACCTCACACCCAACCTAGCCAAACGGTACACATCCTTTACTACCTCTTTCTATCCCTCATCGACATGTGCTACACTCCCCATAGAAAGTCTACTAAGAGCATCCACCAAAACATTGGCCTTGCCGGGGTGATAAAGCGCACTCATATCATAATCTTTAAGAAGTTCCAACCATATCCTTTGTCTCAAATTAAGATCCTTTTGGGTGAACACATATTGTAAGCTCTTGTTATCGGTGAACACATCCACATGAACCCCATACAAATAATGACGCCAAATTTTCAAAGCAAACACCACCGCTGCTAATTCAAGATCATGAGTCGGATAAGTTTATTCATGCACCTTCAATTGTCGGGAAGCATAGGCTATCACCTTACCATGTTGCATAAGCATACAACCTAAACCAATACGTGATGCATCACAATAAACCACAAACCTATCTAAACCACTTGGCAAAGTCAAAACCGGAGCCGATGTAAGTCGATCTTTCAAAGTTTGGAAGTTCTTCTTACATTCACTAGTCCATACAAACTTGGCTTTCTTTTAAGTCAATTTGTTCAACGGCGACACTATAGATGAAAACCCCTCAACAAACCTTCTATAATAGCCGGCTAAACCAAGGAAACTTCTAATATCCGAAGGAGTCAATGGTCTTGGACAATCCCTTACCGCCTCGGTTTTCTTAGGATCAACATTGATGCCATCACCGGATACCACATGACCAAGAAAGTCAACTTCTCCCAACCAAAACTCACACTTGCTAAATTTTGCATACAATTTCTTTTCCCTCAAAGTTTGGAGAGCCAATCGCAAATGACCCATATGCTCTTGTTCACTTCGGGAATAAATCAAGATATCATCAATAAAGACTACCACAAAATTATCAAGAAACGGCTTGAACACCCGATTCATAAGATCTATAAACACCGCCGGAGCATTAGTCAACCCAAAAGACATCACCACAAATTCAAAATGACCATAATGAGTCCGGAAAACCATCTTGAGAATATCGTACTCCCTCACTTTCAATTGATGATAACTCGAACGGAGATCTATTTTGGAGAAGTGAGTAGCCCATTGAAGTTGGCCAAACAAATTATCAATCCTAGGAAACATGTACTTATTCTTAATGGTCACCTTGTTCAATTGCCTATAATCAATACACATTCGAAGAGACCCATCCTTTTTCCTCACAAACAACACCGAGGCACCCCAAGGTGAAATGCTAGGTCTAATATACCCTTTCTCCAACAAATCCTTCAATTGGTCTTTCAACTTCTTTAAATTTGCCGGAGCCATACGATACGGGGGAATGAAAATGGGTTGAGTATCCGGAAGAAGGTCTATACAAAAATCCACCTCTCTATCGGGAGGGATACCAAAAAAATCCTCGGGGAACTCTTTTACCACTGGAACCGATTCAAGCCTAAGGGATTTTCCTTCCACATATCTAACCTAAAAAATATGATAGATACACCCTTTCCCAATCATTCTCCGGGCCTTAAGGTAGGAAATAAACCTACCCTTAATTACGAAATTACCACCCATCCACTCTGACACCAATTCATTAGGGACTAGGAACTTAACCCGCCTAGTTCTACAATCAATAGAGGCATATGATGCATGAAACCAATTCATCCCAAGAATGACATCAAAATCATACATTTAAAGTTCTACAAGATCATCGGGGAACACTTTATGCAACACCGACACGGGACAACCCCTATACACCTTTCAGGTCACAATAGAATCACCCACGGGAGTATACACTGAATAAGGTTCCCTCAAGGTTTCAGAACTCACACCAAATTTAATAGCCAACAAAGGAGTCACAAAAGATAAATTTGCACCTGGATCAAGTAAAGCATATGCATCAAAGTTAAAGATTTTCAACATACCCGTGACGACATCTGGAGCTTCCTCCACTTTTTGGCGGGCATGGAGAGCATAAAACTAGTTGTTCCTTGGAGTATCACCAACCGGAGCCTTTGGTGGCCCTTGACCATCGGGAACCATTTGACCCTTCTTTGCATCCTTAGGACAATTTGAGATTTGTGGTCCAAGCTATCACATCCGAAACAAGCACCCGAAAGCTTCCTACAATCAGCCATATGAAGTTTTCCACAATGAACACAAGGAGGAAACCGGGGAGAAACCCCAATCGGTGCCTTAGGAGGAGGCACTTTAGAAGAAAGTTTCACATTAGAACCTTGGCCTTGTTGGAAGCGGCCAAATCTACCACCCTTAACATTTGAGAACCCACCATCAAGCGGGGCCCTCTTCGCCTCATGCACCCTTCTCTCTTTCAACTTTTCACCCTCAATTTGTTCGGCATAGGTCATGAGTCTCGAAATATCCAACTCCTTAATAAGCATAGCTATCTGGCACTTCTTCACAACCAAATCCGACACACCCGAGATGAACTTGCGTATTCTTGCACGGGGATCTGAGACAAGCATAGGAGCATACATGGAGAGTTTTGTAAACTTGAGAGCATAGTCCCTTACGGTCATAGTACCTTGATGAAGATTGATAAACTCGGTCATCTTAGCTTCCCTAAGCTCAAGTGGGAAGAACCAATCAAGGAAGGCCATTTTGAATTCCTCCCATACAACCTTCACATCCATCACCCTTTCCACAAGACATTGATTGTACCATACTTGTGCCACGTCCTTGAGTTGATAAGCCGCCAACTCTGCCTTTTCTTCCAAACTAACCCCCATAATCGACAACACTTTAGTGAGTTCATCCACGAACTATTGGGCATCCTCGTCAACCTTAGAACCATAAAATTCTGAAGGGTTCATACAAGTGAAGTCCCTCACCCTTGAGGCTCGAGTAGTGACATTGACCGGGTTGGCCGACCGAGCTTGGTTGGCCACAGCTTGGGCCAACATAGAGACAACGTTCCTGAACTCGGCATGGGACACCTATTTGTTAATCGGTGCTTCGAGGAACTAGTTCCTCAACTTTCGGAGCCGGACGGGGAAAGGGAGCTCTTCTTGGATGCATTTTTTTGAAAAAATGATAAATACAAATTTTTAGAGAGATTCATCATAAGATCTCATTGCACGAAATAAGGAAGAAATGAAATGAAGCAATTCCTAAAAACGTTATCATAGCATCTTGTTCATAGACATGACGTGCATCACACCCATGAACAAGACTCTAATCGACGTGGCATGTTGGACTCCAAGGATCATTACAAACCTAAGGCTTTGATACCATCTTTGTCACGACCCGGATAGGGGTCTAGATGTGACATGGCGATGGAGAATCCGAAAGTTCTTGATCAAGCCATCATAGCATCATCACACACATCATCCATTCGGAAGTACGGAAGCTAAACATATAACACATAAGCTCTAAGGGATTTGGGACTTGGGACTCAAGCTATGGGGATGTTATTGGGAATGGGAAAAACATAGATTCATATAACACATAACAATTATATCTAAGGGAACGGGTAAGGGGAATTCAAGCTATGGGGGCACACCGGGGTTATGGGACATTCCACATAAGCACATAGTCAATCACAATTCCCAACATTCACCTCATAAGAATAATAAGAGACCATTATCATAATCAAGGGTAAATAGACTAACTTTCATAATCAAAATGTTTAACATAACAAGTCAACATACAAGAGTTTAGATTTGTCCAACAAGCCTCTACATAGATAAAGCGGGGCCTCAATATAGTTTGAGGCTCACCCTTAATACAAAGGTAAAGTAAATGACGTAATATATACTAGGTTGATAGATGGTGGCTATTGCCCTTGAACAAAAGGGCCCACCACTAGTAAAGTCTTCAAAAAAGATCAAGCATCGTCTGATAGAATGTGAAAGTTATCTCCGGTCCCTACATGGTTAGAACATGTAGACAAAGAATATGGGTTAGCACAATTAAGCAATAAGTATGCGGGCATACAATACATATGAAAATATAGTTTGACCAAGCAGCATGTCAAGGGGACAAGTGATACGAAAGGGATGCACGTAGCCAAAGAGTAATATAACAAAATGCTATGCCATGGTGCAATCCTATGATCATAATATAGTGAGGATATGACCTCAACCGACAACAATGAAGACCCGAGCGAGCTACTACCCAGATCCGAACTATTTTCCAAGCAGTACCCTAGTCACCCTTGAAACAAGGGGAAACATACAAGTCATCCCATATAGGGAGAAATCCCATGTTGATGCATGGTTTGACGGAAAAGAGTATTGACCCTATGGAGATAGTCTACCCGCCTCCAATCCCTCGGTACTAAGTCTCATCCCATGGGAATACACATATATTCATGCAACTTCAAATCGAAGACTTACATTCTTTTCAAATCATGCATCATTAGTCAAAACCAAAACCATTGATCAAATCATGCTCATGCTTAGGCCAAAGGCCATCAAGAGTTTCCAAAATCGTTTTCATGATCATTCCATATCAATGCAATAAGAGTAGCCTCTCTACATAGATTATCATATTAAGAATTCAAAATATGTCATACTGGTGCAAGTGACCAATATGCTCAAAGATCCATAACGGAGAGATTATGTGATCACAAGCCTTAACATATCATTTCAATATAAGAGTTTCATCATAACAATCTTCAATGCATATTCCATGAATGAGGAACAAGAACATGGGTGATGAGATTCAAACTTTAATTCATAATTAAAAAGGTAATTCAACATAAATCATGAGAAATTTCATATTTAAAGCATAATGTAAATCACCCATGCATAATTAAATCATAAAGGGACATGCATATTGATCCTTCAAAAGTTTTCATGAACATTCATAAAATTTAAGCTTAAATCATGATTAAATCACCTAAAATCTACAACACATAACCCCAATCAACTACATACTTCAAAATTGGAAGAACCCATAACTTAAAGAAATCTTAAAATAAAAAATTAAAGAGTAGGGTTCTTGGGCCTTCAAGGATGGAAGAAAATCCTTAAATCAAATCCTACATATCTTACAATAACCAAAGGAATTGAAGAGTCAAGCAAGCAAAGGTTGTCTTCCCCAAATTTCTTCAAGCTTTCAAAAATGGAGGTCAATAGGATTTTGAATTCTTAAAAGAGTAATGAGGATCATTAGAATGGATGAAAAGGGGTTAGGGTTAGGTTAAGAGGGTTTAGAGGCCCTTAGGATGTCTAAAAGGGGCCTAGAGATTAATGAAATGGATAATTAACTGAACACAGTGCCAAACGGTTGACCCACACAGACCATACACTGGTACATGGACCGTACAATTGTCCATGTGGAAGTACTTAGGCAGATTCTCAGCTCAAACTCTCGGGGGACTTTCTGGAACACTTCACGGAGAGGCTACACGGACTATATGGCTTCACACACACTGTTTACTGGTCTGTGGAGACATACTTGGCCTAGAAATCCACCCCACACCAAGGACAAGTTACTGCCTCACTGGATGAGCCACCAAACGGACCGTTTGGACCCTCACAGATCGTGCGGTGGTCCGTGAGGTTTGCCTTGGTTTTGGTCAGAGACCCTGCCTCCCACAGCTCACTGGAACCTACATGAGACCCCCAAATGGACCGTGGACATACACACGGTCCGTGGTCCTGTCCTTGGCCATTTTCCCGAGCCCTATTCCAATGGCATTCCAACTAAGGTAGTCTCACTATTTTGGCTATAACTTTCTCATACGAACTCCGAATTGAGTGAAATCAGTTGTGTTGCGAAGATAACTAAAAGAGATTCAATTTCAAATGCATTAGCCCACACAGTTCAACCCGCATAAAAAAGTTATGTCTCCTCAAAGCTCACTGTCCAAATGGCCTATCTAGGCCACCAAATGATCCGTTTTGCGTTCGACCACTTAAACTCAACCCGTGGCTACCAAAAATCAACCATGACCAGTATAATATCATACAAGACCAACCATAAGGAGTTTTCAAAAACATTTGAGTCGTTACAATCCATGATCTTATTTCCAGAGGCTAGAGGACCACTTCCTAATATATGAAAGTGTGGTTACTCCAGGGAGTTTTGTGGAAATTGCTGACCACACATCCGTTCAGAACTTCTTTCTGAGATGGGTCAAAATATTCATCAATGTGAATGGATATTTCCTTCGACCAACCAGTTCCTCTTTGTTTGTAGGTGCTAATAAATTTCCTATTTCTCCATTTACTGCTCCTGACATCCTCTAAATAGGGAATGACTTTGTTTTTCTATCGTGAATTGAATGTCGATGGGAGAGGCATTCATGAATCTGCCATGTTTGTTTTAGCAGTGTCTTTCCACCTAACACTAAAGGTTGGCGCAGAGATGACAATTACAAAACTTCATCTTCCATGTAGGTTTGGCATATACTTATTTGCTTCCTTGTATGGATTCCTCTAGTGGCAATATCTGAAATTTTGGACAATGTTAGGCAAGATAAATGAGGAGCTTGGGAAGGATCTTTTGCAGAACTTACCGTAAAAGTAAGTTCTAAATTATGTGAGCTTCTGTTGAAGTAATTATTTACAAGAGGAGACATGGATAAAGTGAAATTTTAGTAGTTCAGGTATTAAATACTCAATTTTTTGCAATGTTTTTACCACATAATGTTTGACATGCTAGTAATAATGGTAAGAAGTCATGGGAGCAAATATTGAAGAAATGAGTGGAATATATATTAAGGGAACCAAAGGGAAGACTACTAGTGAATTAAGGATGCAATTTAGGAAGATCTGGATAATAGGTGCCTTGTATATGAGGAAGATTGCGGTGAAGAAGATATCTGAGTTGTTTCGAATGAAGAGCATGGTGATAATATATAGTATAAAATGTATATGTTTGTGAACTCTCTCTTTTTACAGTAAAACACAAATCCCAAATTTGAAGAATCTTTTGGGGAATCCCCATCCGCACCCATATTGGCTAAACCTGTAAGAGAAAAATCTCTCGAAGAAACCTTTGGGTTGCTCTTGAATATTAAGAACCCTAGCCTTTTCTACGGGAGAACTTTGAACGTAGGAATCCAATATTTTCAGGGATTTATGTGTTAATGGGAGGTTAGTTGGATATATGATAGATTTAGGAAAGTTAATTAAGGGTAAAAAGTCAAATATAACCTTTTGGGAAAGTCAAATAATCATCAAAATTGAAACAATAATGACCTTTTGATGAGTTCCGTCAGACAAAATGGTTGTCGAGAGGCCACGTCGTCAAACCATTCAGCATTACTCCAAATAAGGACCCTGGTTGACCCTTTTTTACATTTTAAAAGCTTTCTTGGAAAATTTTGGTGGTCAAATTCAGCGGATCACCGAATACATTCGGCGGATCACAAATTTGACAATCCGAACACATTTTAGTAAAATGATCATAACGTTTTACTCTGAACTTCTACTAAGGCAAAATTTAATGTGTTGGAAAGCTTATTCAAAGATCTTTAATTTGATATATTATAGGTCACCTAACTCATTATGTTCTGAGAGATATGACCATTTGAAGTTTACCATTTTATGAACTCATACCGAAACTTATACAACAAAAAAATGGGTTTAGCGACGGATTTCAGCTACAAATAGATTTTCATTGCTAAATAGTGACATATTAGCAACCGAACTACAAATTTGTCGCCAGAAAGATAAAAATATAATTGTCATATAATATAATGACAGATTAACGATGGAAACTCAAATTCATTGCTAAATGTTGGCGCTAAATTTGTGCGCCTTCTTTTTAGCTACAAAATTAGCGATGAATGTGTGATGACAAAATTTATGAAAAGCTAGCAACGAAATTAGTGACAAATATCCTGTCGCTAATTAGATTTTATATATCAAAATCTTGTAAGATTAATTGCTACAGAAAATTTTGTAATAATAAATTTTAAAACTAAAATTTAAAAGTTATTTCTCGGGCACAATGGAGATATCTTATGTTTGAAACTTATATGCTCGTGTGGCTCTCGTCCTAGGGTTTTCTTGTCACCTCAGCGGCAGCTCGCCCTATCTGGTAACACGCTTCTCTCCGATAGTTTTCCCTTCTCTGACAGCTCGTTCTTTGCTTTATAGGAGTTTCCATTTCCATCTTAGGTAATGTATTTTTCTTTGCTAGTTTCTTCAGTTTGGGTTCTTAGGTTTATCATTCTTGATAAAGGTTGGTTCTGTTTCTATAGTTTCAGTCCTCGTATTCCTCATTTTACCTTCTTATGGATTTTGATTTTATGGTTCCATTATTGTGATCTATTCAATCTATTTTGTGTGCAAAAATAATTGAACAAACATTTGTGGCTACCATCAAGATTCTTTGAAATGGTTTAATCGATTATGTTACTACAGATAGAAAAACTGAGACTTTTTTGTTCTCTTCAGTAGTAAAACTAGAATTAATCAAGAATTACCCAAGAGATGTTTTAAGTTATGAAGGAAATTGAACCAATGTTTGTAGATTGGAGGTTGACGGATAATTTGTTGGATATATGTGATTTTTTTTTGTGTATAGCTCTAGAAGTTTTTTTTCTGAATTGAATGATGAAATCTTTTGCTAGAAATCTTCTAAGTCAAGATCTGTTTTAACTTAGATTTACTCAGGTTATCCCCTACAAAGATTTTAGCTTTTTAGTAATGCATAAACTTGATAAAAAAAGATTAAAATATTTTAAACTTGTCTTGACATTGGGTGTCCGTTATGACCTCAAACCCTATCTGACACCCTTCAAATACTTAGGAAAGGACCTTACCATACATTCACAACCTTGAAGTTATTGGATCACCCAATTTCATAGAATTTCTTATCGAAACTCAATCAGTAAGGAGGGTTTTAACTCAACTTTGTGTTATAGGATTTTTTGTGATCTTTATTCATCTCAAATCTATTATCCCACTATAGAATAGGCGTTAATATCTATATTCAAGGTCGGAATCACTTGATATGATCCCATACACATAAGAGGAAAGTTCGAATCTTATTTTAGAAAATTCTAAAATGTGACAATATCTCCCCTTGGGATCGTTCGTCCTCGAACGATTGGTGAATTAGGTGTTCTCAAGGTACGAATAAAATCAACAAGTCAATTCAGACTCGAATGGTGAAACACTTCAAAACTCAAGAGTAAGTATCAACTTAACCCTATCATAGTTAGGCACGAATCATCAAAGAAAGGAACTTGAAGTTTACCTGTAGTAACGTCGGGTAGGCGCTCTTCATTTTGCTGGTTAATCATAGCATAGACTCGATTTGTAACTCATACGGTTCCAATGATATCAAATCTTTGATTACCTCACACCTCTTGGGTTGCAGAAGGTTGTGCCTTGTCTCTCTCATTGTTTTTCATCCACATCGGGCACTCCTTCTGGACATGGACCATTTCACAACACTTGTAGCAATCATTGGTGCCCACTCGACATTTTCCTAGATGAGACTTTCCACACTTACCATATGAAATCTTTCCACTAAGGCCTTGTGACTCATTTCACTGGGACTGAGAACCTTGTGCCTTTAATATTTTACTCTTATATGATCTCTGATCAATGTTCGATTCCGGATAGCTTGGCCTTCTTGATCAGTTGCTCCTCCCCGTCTTTCTTGTCATCTTCCACTTGTTGAGCATAGACCATGAGCCTTGAAATATCCATATCTGAAATCAACAACGATGCTTCACACCCTTCTTGACATGTTTTCCATCAAGAGACAAACTTCCTCATATTAGACCTCATATCTGGGACCATCATCAGAGCATATCTAGATAACTGAATGAATTTAAGACTGTACTCTTTTACTGTCATCCCTTCTTGCTTCAGGTTCACGAACTCTTCTATTTTCACCTCCATCAACTCTCTTGGAAAGAAGTGGTCAAGGAATGCACTCTCAAATTCATCCCATATCGCAGGCTCACATCCCCACCACAACTCTCCTCCCACTGATTGTACCAAATTTTTGCAATCTCTTTAAGTTGATAAGAGACAAGCTTAACTCCCTCAACCTCGATAGCATGCATGACCTTTAGGACTTTTCACATTTTTTCAATGAAGTTCTAAGGGTCCTTTTCAACCTGGGATCCTATAAAGACTGGGGGGTTCATCCTTAAGAAATCCCTAATCCTTGTAGTAGTTGATGGATCATGAGAACTAGAGCTAGGGGTTGGGATACTCTGGTGACTAGTCTGGGCAGCCACTAATTGAGTAAGTGTTGTAATGGCTCCTCTAAACTCAGCTTCAGAAATATGAACAGTAGTAGGATTTTGGGGGACATTGGTAGGCTAGGGAGTGGTTTCTTAGGGAATCGCAGTAGACCCTGAGGGGCGTCCTCTGGTCCTCACCCTTGGTTATGAGGGAACCTTAGATGGTGGTACCTCGGCGCTAGTGCTATTCCTCTGACTGGCAGTATGTTTGGGAGGCATGATATGCAAATGCATAACGCACGAGTTAAAAGAGGACCTTCACAGGATTAGAATCTATGGCACAAAATCTAGAATATGAAAGAAGTAAGACAATTCCTAATGTCCTATAGCCTCCCTATTATGGATGTGGTGCGCTTCATACCAATGATAAAGACTCTACTAGAAAATGCTTCATAGTATACCCAGGAGACTTGAACATTGTGCTCTGATACCAAGTTTATCACACCCCAAGAGGTTATCCTAGGCATGGCCAACACTCAGAAACCATTGTTAGTTTCAAGCAAACCACTTAGCTCAATTTACTTATTCAATTAGCGAAAGACTTAATGAAACAAAAAGAAGTACTCAAGTGGGCATTCAAATCCTTATGTAAAGTAATTTTCAAGATATCTCTTATTAAAATAACCCAATGTTTCAATTTAAATAAATAATAATATTTTTTCAAAATTGACTCTGAAAGTAAGACAAACTCCTTTTTACTCTATCTGACGCAGTCTGTGAAGCCTCTATCAACTCATAAGAAGGTGCCAAGACATGTTCAAGGCTACCTCAAGACAATAAAAAGGAATAAACTAATATAGAAGGTTCCTCCGAAAACAAGGAGGTCTAACAACTTTCTGGGACTGATTAGATCTTCAATGAAGTGTCTGTTGAGTTTCTCTAAGACCTGTATCTACATCAAAAAATGATGCAGAGCCGAATGACGTCAGTATATAGAATGTACGGTATATAATATGGATGAATAGAAAAACTCAAAAGAGAACTCAATAGCAAGAGAAAAACACAATTCAATGCAATATGATATGCAAGTTAAAACAATAATTTTCAAATCAACTTAATCGTATGCAGTTCTGTCAAACCAAATTCAATTTCCATCATTGAGAAGTTTCTTTAACTGACAACCATCACCATATAAGCGAGTGATGACACAACACTTTGTACTTCCCTTGTCGTAATCGTCCAATACCTTGCCACGGTAAGGGACGATTCATTTTATTGGATCCACAAATTAAGTCCTCTTTTGGGACAAGGAAGCTAGGTATCTGTCCTACGGTGGCTATGTAGTTTATAGGGTTTGAGTTCTTTCAACTCTTACCCAAATCGGTGTTAATACTTCTCCCAAAATATGTGCTCATATCATTAATATTTCAAGTCATTTCATCAAGTCCCAATGGACCTTTCCATCGATTCAATTTCATTTCAATTCATGAATACTTTCAATTAAAAATCATATGTTCTTTCATAAAAATAAATATGCTTCAAAAGTCATGCATATCTCATCAAAACGTTTTTCTTAAAATATTTAACTCAATGCTCAAACTTCTTTAAAATCAATGCTCATGCTCTTTGAAAGCTCTTTAAAATATATTTATATATAATACTAGTTCAAATCAGTATTTTCATCAATGCAAAAAAATCATCATCTTAACTCAAAAACATAAATAACCTTAATTTAGAACAATACTTTATTTAATGCATGAAAATCATTAATTTCAATATCAAATAATGCGCGAGAAAGCCATGATCATTAACGTAACTAGGGTTCATGGGAGAGTAACCTAGAACAATAATTCCAATAATAAAATAATAATAATTTCAATACAAAATCATATAAAACTCAATAGAAGAAGAGTTGACTCAATTGGAATTCGAAAACTAGATTTTTACTCAATTCAATACTCACTCAAAATAGAAACTTCAGACGCGGGGCGCGTGGAAAAACCCAATCTAACACTGTGATAGTCTTACATACCTGGAAGAGAAAAATCTCTTGAAAAAACCTTTGGGTTGCACTTGAATATGAAGAAACCTAGCCTCTTCTTTGGAAGAACTTTAAATGTAGGAATCTAATGTTTTCAGGGATTTATGCATTAATGGGAGGCTATTAGGCTATATGATAGGCTTAGGGAAGTTAATTAAGGGTAAAATGTCAAAAATAACCTTTTGGGAAAGTCAAATAGTCATCAAAATTGAAATTATGACCTTTTGATGAGTTTCGTCGACCAAAACGGCAGTCTAGGGGCCCCGTCGCCGAACCATTGGGTGGTACACCGAATGGTAACCCTAGTCATCCTTTTTTATAGTTTCAAAGCTTTCTCGAAACATTTCGATGGTCAAATTTGGTGAATACAGTCCGGACACATTTTAGTAAACTGGTCATAACCTTTTACTCTGATTTCCTATTAAGGTGAAATTGGATGTGTTGGAAATCTAATTCAAAGATATTTAATTTGATATATTATAAGTTACCTAACTCATTATGTGCTGAGAGATATGACTATTTGAGATTGACCCTTTTATGAACTCGAAACTTAGAGGATGTAAACATTTTGAACTTGTCTTGGCTTTAGGTCTCCCTTATGACTTCAAACCACATCCAACACCCTTGAAATACTTAGAAAAGGACCTTACCATATATTAACAACCTTTAAGTTATTGAATCACCTAATTTCATGGAATTGTTTATCGAAACTCAATCAGTAATGAAGGTTTTAACTCAACTTTGTGTTAAAGGATTTTTTGTGATTTTTATTTATCTCAAATCTATTATTTCACTATAGAATAAGATTTAATACCTATATTCAAGGTTAGAATCAAATGATATGATCCCATACACATAAGAGGAAAGTTTGAATCATAGTTTAGAAAATTCTAAGGTGTTATAGATGCACTGCGTGTGAAATTGTTGCCAAGCAACTCATCTTGGGACAGGTTGAAACAATTGATACAAGTGGGATCTATTCGAGATTATGTGAAGAAATTCTCGTCACTATTGTTGAACATTTCAGATGAACATAAGTTGCATAATTTCATTTTCAGAATGCAAGGATGGGCATATAACGAATTGCGTAGGCAGAAAGTGCGAGATCTGTCGAGTGCAATTGTTGTTGTAGATGCCTTGATTGATTTTCGGTCAAACAGTAGCACTGTTGATATAACTCACTCTTCTAAAATAAAGAAAAAGGATAAGGGAAAGGATGAAAGAAGGATAAGTGAAGGCCAAAAGTAAATAATGAAGGAAAGACAAAAGTAGATGTTGCTTAGTCTGGTGAAAACGAACAAGATAGGGAAAACGTTTGCTGGACTTGACAGAAAATAGCACATCAAGCAAAGAACTATTCAAAACAAGGAAATATTAATGCCCTCCTTGTAGTAACAATAACAAAACAAATTGTAAAATTAGAATATAGAACTACAACTAATATAGAAACTAGTAGATTACTTCAAAGCAGTATTCCCCGACAACGACACCATTTTTTATAATATTCAAATATACTTCTCGAACGAAATATAGATGATTATTAGCAATCTATTTACCCAACTAAGAGTTCGGGTCGATCTCATAGGGAATAGGTTGAAACAATTCTACTAGTTATCCTCTCTCAATCATTAGTTCTACTACTAGAAAATAAATAATGCAAAAAAGTAAAAGTGAGGGTTTTAAAATAGGGATGATAACTAATTACGATTGTGAATGCGAATTCAAACTAAGTCTTAGACAGTGTAATAAAAGACTAGGGTTGCGGTCCTCATAACGTATAACTCATTAAGAATTTAACATTGGTAATATTGTTCATTGTGTTGCATGTAAAACCCAACAAGTTAGGTAATATCTAGTTCACCTCTCGATCTGTCCTAGACATCTTTCATTCATATCCTTTCGATCTCAGAACATGTGTATGCTAACCCTTGCTCGTCTGTCACGACCCGGGAGTAGGGTCTAGGACTGACATGATGAATGAGAACCCGAGAGTCCCCAAACAAGCCTCATAGCATACCTTAGCATATCATCGATTTGGAAGCGCATAAATATATATATTTAAACTCATAATTCTACAGAGTGGGTAAGTATGACTCACACTACGGGGATATCATAGGGATAGGGATTTACATGCATTCACATAGCACATAACACATAAAACTAGGGACAAGTAAGGAGGACTCAAGCTATGGGGATATCATGGGACGTAGTACTTTCCATATCATCTCATAATACATAATCATATCAGTCATACATAATACGTAACCATAACATCTCAAAAATAAATATAGCACAATCTGTACGATAGACTACAAGAGTCCAAATATGTCTCTAGTCTAGAATAGGTCAGGGGCCAAGACATTCCCAGGCTCACCCTCAAAGTAAAGAAATAAACATCATAATCATAGTAGGTAGATAGAAAAGAAATAAACATCATAATCACAGTAGGTAGATAAAAAATTTAAATTTAAATTTTTTGTAAAATAAATTTGTTTTGGCCAATTACAAATATTTCTTTTACTTTTCTTTTTTTTAAATTATAAATAGGTGAAATAATTTTAATAACGTGACAGCGATGGATGGACCATAAATTACACGTTAGCGCATTTGTATTTCATGTAATTACTTACTGAATTCGTGTGTTTTGTTTCTTAAGAATTGGATACTTAAAGTGTCTGTTTGTGCAATTTAAAAGTTGGAGGTCATATTTGTGATTTGAAGCCAAAAGGGCTAATTTATGTATTATGCCAATATAAAAATATTATATTTTGTTATCACGACTATATATAGCATATCAAATTAACAAAAAAATTTAAAAAATTGTCACAAATTAATTTGGACTAGATATCAATTCAAATTTTGATATATTAAAAGTGAGTGAGCTAATAAATAGAAAAAGAAATTTCATGACTATACAATAACATAATTTCATTTGCATTGAATTTAGCCAAGTTCTCATTTACACATGAAATAGCCCTACATTACATTACATATATTATAAATGTCTCAAGCAATAAGTAAATCAATTTGTGTAATTTTGGCACTATAAATTAAAAAAAAATTGGACACAATTTTAATTTTTGTACTACACCAAGTGTGTGCCAAATGTCAAAGCCCTTTATCCACTTTGTTTTCAGAACTCAGGCGCATTCTTCTTCTCCGCCCACCCCGTAACGGCTACAGTTTCACTCTGCTCGAATTTCCGCCGACCAGATGGACGGCGACAAATGGAGAATGTCGATTGATAACGAGAAAGTGCAGGTTCTCCCTTTCCTTCTGTTTTGCCTTCGATTGTGTAGTGAAATTAAATGACAGTCGAGCACATCGCTGCCCTCGAAGATCCAGAGTTGTATTTGTATAGCCCAGATTGTAATTTTGCATTTTGTTCATCTGGTATCTTCTTTGTTTTCCAACTGTATTTGGACTTGTTGTTTCATGTTTACCCTACTATTTTGAATCTTTAGTTGTTTTGTTCTTTGGATATTTTATTAGCTGTTGTTACATGTAGCTTTTCATTTTTATTGTTGTTGGTTTTCTTGTTGCATCTTTTCTTGGTATCTATTTTTATTTTCCCCATTGTCACCTTATCTCCCTCCTTTTCTCCATCTGTTTTTGTGATAGAATGAGTACCTAACGGTACTAATACCGCACATTGACCAATTACCAGTTGGATTAGTATGTTACTGGAGAAAAAGGTGTTTCCTCATCAGTTTCTTGATGAGTTCTTTTTCATGAATACAAAGTTACCTATTTTAAAAAAAATAAAAAAATAAAAGGTGTTTCCCATGGTTAGTTG
Source organism: Solanum aculeatissimum (assembly GCA_038996855.1). Lineage (NCBI taxonomy): Eukaryota > Viridiplantae > Streptophyta > Magnoliopsida > Solanales > Solanaceae > Solanum > Solanum aculeatissimum. The sequence continues at coordinate 16,356 of JBCEWC010006462.1, forward strand.
CCTCTGTATTTACCATAAAATCTACTGATTCTCCACCTGTCGTGGCAGTTGGTTCTCATTGTGTGTACCCTTAATTCTTCCTTGCTCCTGCAAAATGAAACAAACTGTCAGTCCATAAATTTCCCGTGCTCTTTTCCCTAAGGATTTTAGCATAAAGATTCCGGATTCTCTAAATCTTTCCAGTTCCCTCTAGCTCCATCATCAACATTGTCTTCTCCTTAAATAGGGATGTCATTGTTGATTAGCCTTCTCCCTTCCACCTCAATCTGTTGAAATAATGTAATCTAGACCCTACCCTGATCTAGAGCTAAATTTGCTAAGTGGTCAATAATTTTATTTTTTTCTCTCAGAGTGTGACTCACTATTATTCTTATGTTACCCATATTTTCCCATAATTTCTAAGTTAGAGTTACTGTTTTCATGACATCTTTGAAGTTTTGTGTATCACCTTCTCAAGTATTAGGGAATCTATTTCAAAAATCATCTGTGTATTCTGTGAATATATAATGAATCTCGGAGCATGTAGAATTGCCATTGCTTCTTGTTGTGTATTTGTAGTCTATGAATCCTTCATTTTTTCTGCCTGTGCATGTATTATATCCCCTCTGTCATCTTTAACAGATAAACCCCATGAACTCCTTAGTCCTTCCTAGATTCACCCATTGATGCTCCATCTGTATTAATTTGATTCATCTAATCTCAGGAGATTCACCAGTTCATTCCATTAAGGTGCATACTTGATATTACTTCTACTTACTGTTATGAATATGACAATGGCTTGCATAACTTAATAGATAAGCTTCACATGAGGCATCTTCCCCCATATTTGATAGCATTGTTTCTTCCTTCTTTTCCGTAATTCTCATATTATGATGGTTGAGACAACTTGGAAAAAATATCTAACATGAGAGTTAGCATGAGCCTCCCACTAAAGATTAATTAGTTGAGTAATCTGTAGACCTAGTTTGTATTTCCAGAATCTCCACAGAAGAAAGAATATCAACAGGTAGCCCTTTAATCCTCATTTTCTTATTTAATATGCTTGCTTCTGAATTACCAGTTTAAAAAAAAGTAAAGAGAAAAAAGAAAAAAAAACTTGTTGCCTTTCTTTGCCTCATCACTAATAAGCAAACCATATCAAACTCCAATGGAAATTTGCCTCTTGCTTCTAGCTTGCAAAAGGGTTTATCGGTTGTTTCATACTCACTTGGAGGTAGTATGTTACTCAAAATATGCTCCACTATATCATTAGGAATCAACTCCGTTAGTTTTGTTGTATTTCATCCCCATAGTTCCACTACCTCACGTACCTGCATCACAATTCTATCACAATCATGATTTGTACCAGTAACATGATCTAGTGCTCCTAATCCACTCCAGTTATCCAGTAAAAAATGAAATTGCCCTTGTTTTTTGTTACTGCTCAGTTCCTATACTATTTGATTTCTCACCTGTAACATCTTCTTTCAAAACTTCCAATCAACCAACACAACATGCTCCTTCTTTAAGTATTTGTTGCTTATAAACATCCTCCACAAAGATTGTTTGCTTCTAAAATTCCACCACAATTTAACATATAAAACTTTTGCGACATACAGTAATCTTTTAAACCCCTATCCGCCTTCATTGTAAGGATGACATAGCACAACCCAAGAAGTTCAATGTTTGCTAGAATTTCCTATTGAATCACTCCCGCAAACTCAGCAAACATCCTGTGATAACCCCTGCAGGAGGGCCAGTCACAAGCTTACTGCAGGCTAACAAGAAATGTATGGGCATGATTTGTAAGAAATTCATAATGAGAGTGATCCTCCCACCAATAGATAGTCAATTTCCAAGCCAGGAAAAAAGTTTGTTGCTCACTTTATCAGTACTTTCTTTGTAAAGTGCATTCTTCCTCCTGCTATAGTAGATTGGCACCATTAAGTATGTAAATGGAACACTTCTCTTGGAATTCTTGGTGTTCACGAATGTCACCACCTCTCCCTTTGTAACTTCGTGCATATACACTGCACTGCATTCTTTCCTTTTGTTAATCTGTCCATTCACTTTCTCATATGTAACCAATGTTTCCATCACCAATTTTAAGGAATATTCTTTTGTTGAAGCGAAAATTATTGTGTCATCAGCCTATGTAAGTAGTTGGTGTATGGGCTTCACTTTGGCATTCTAAATCCTCTGAACTTCTCATCCTTGTAGAAGCCATTCAAGGCTCTAGACATGCATTCAGCAGCTATGATGAATAAAGTTGCTTCACTCCCCTAGTATGTCACCATATGTATTGCTACTCCATTTGCACAATGTCTTACTGGCCTTCTTTAAATTATTTTATACATTAAAGAAAGGGTCTCCTGACCCCATTTGTGGGATTTCATTGGGTATGTTGTTGTGTTAAAGAAAGGGTCTGGACCAAAATTCCCTGACCAATTTTACCCGACGAACTCCTAGAATGTCTCATGTTCCACCCAAAAATTATGAAATCAGAAAGTTTTATTAATTACTCTGCTATCCTCTTTGTAATTTGTTAAAAGAGGTGCGTGCTTAGATCAGTGTAGTCAAAGGGCTTAAGAAGCGAGGCTCAAAAAGTATTGACCGCTTTACCTCTCTTTATATGCATTACAGTGTTATCATTTATGTTCCAAGGAAAACTTTTCCTTGTCAATGAGCCTTTTCCTAAAAAGTGGCACTAAACAATTGATATTTCAGTTTATCATAATTTTTTTTCAATTTCTTTGATCATATATTTGTCATTCATGTTTATAATTATTAGTCTCGAACTAAACAAATATATTTGTATTTGTTTCTCTCTTTGCGTCTTTTTTCATTAAAGCTCATTCTTTATTTGTACTTAAAGCCCCAACGGACCTTAGAGCTTTTTTGCGTTTTCACCTTTGATAACACTGGGTTAGATCCTTGTTAATTAAATGCTCCACTTCCAGGTTAGGAAACATATTCATACCTGATTACCCAAACACTTATTCAGTCTTTTAGAAATGCAAGTTTCATCTGATCTACCATCAATCAAGTGTACATGCTACCAGTGACGTGAATCCCATATATGATAATTAGCATTCATTTAGGCAGTGCAAGAAGTCTTTAGTTTCGGCCCACCAAACTTCTGATATTCATCCAGAATCAAATTAAAATCTTCTCCTACTAACCAAGCAATTTGTATTTGAGTAGATGGATTATTAAGTGCATCCCAAAGTTATATTCTACCATCTTTGTCATTACTAGCGCGTTTTTGTAATCTGAGTCAATTGTAATGTTAATACCTAGTCCATGTCCATCATTATTTCAACTTGAAATTCATCCATCAGAAAAATCCAGATTTTCCCATTGATATTATGCCATGTTGTACCCTTTCCCAACCACCGTCTGTATAATGTGTCTAACTTGTTTAAAAAGGCATAATCAGGGCTATAAAGATGAAGTGTTTTTGTCTATTCATCACGACAACTCTTTCAAAACATGTTGAGTCTTTACCAACCTTATATTCCATATTCGTGAATAGTGAGTTATTAATTGATGAGTAGCTTTAGCACTAGCTATCCTTGTTTGCACTCTCCTTGCTGGCTTAGAAGGCACACTCTTATCTCTGGTTGCTTTTGTTTGTATGTTTTCTTTCCTTGCTTTTGAGGTGTGTGTGAGCGATCAATCTCCCCTGTTGTTTCTGGCCTTTTCCTTTTGTATGCTTCCATTGTTTTACACTTCATTATCATCTCCAATATTTATGTGATCCTCCTTGTTGTCTTCCCCATTTAGCCCCCTTGTTTCAAAATTCTTAGCAGCTATATGGCCTATGTCTATAGATGTTTCTGGATCAGAATTTTATGATCTCTACTATGTCCCCTTATCCTCCTCATCATGTATAATTTTCCCATTATGATCCTACTTGTTTCTCTTGTTCATGCTCTTCACATTTTGTGTTAGCTCACTATGGGAAGGAAACAGTTAAACATTGTAAGACTTGCATATCAAAGGACGTATTTCTCATATCAAGTGAATATGGATTTTGTGATTGCCTGTAGCGCAAAATATCAGCCACCGGCTTGTTTCAGTGAGTTGACATAGGCCTAATATGTTGTGCATGGGCTTAATGTTGTGTACTACCAATTTAAAAGCACTTTGTGTAGACTATAATATTCACTTTAATTTTTTTTCTTTCCCTTTTTTCATATGCCTTTTCATTGTTTCTCAATTTTAATTCCTTATGCTTGTGGGATATTGTAGTTGTTCTTGGTAAGATTCGTTCAGCAAGTGGAACTAGTCCTGAAAATAAAGAATCTTCCAATGGACAGAATGAGGACGAGACCATTGAACAAATCTTAAGATATGATAAATCTGCAACTAGCATCATTTGCCAGGTGCAAACCCATAATGAAACTCAGATTACTCATATTCTATTTATGAAGGACATGATAGGAGTCGTTGCTTTGCTTGGGAAGGTTGACGACGATAATCTCAGTAGGTTAGTCTCACATAACATATAGTAATTGTTGGAGTTTTCTACAAAAAATAGATAAAGAAGAAAAAAGAAATAAGTTATTCTATGAGTCCACTTTCTATGGTATCCCTCTTCAACCATGTTCAAGAAATTATAGCACTTCTTCACTCTTTCCCAATCAAGATGATAGTATGTGGCTGCATGAAAGATGAAGATTAGAGATAAAAAGATTGATATGTTCTGGTCTTTGAATTTGTCACAGGTGTACTCAGTGTGATAAGGGTTTGGAGGTCGCAAATTAATGTAGAAGTTTAGTTGGTAGTTGAACAGTCTCTCACTTCCTTACATGATAGGCTTGGTGGTCGTCCTAATTATATTATTATTTGTGAGAAATATTGAAAAATAATGTTATTTACTTGTGTATTTACATTACCACACAGAGACCCTATTGATAGACACTACAATATAATCCAAGTACAAGTAGGAAACAACATACTATTCTTATTCCAATTCTAAATAGGATTATATATTCCTATTCTTATTCCTATTCTAACACTCCCCCTTAGGCTGATGCATACAAATCCTAAGCACCTAGCTTGTTAAAGATATAATTAATACGAGGATCAATGAGGGACTTGGTGAAGATATATGCAAGTTGATCACTTGACTTCACAAACTTTGTAACTATATCTCTTGAGAGCATCTTTTCTCTAACAAAGTGACAATCAATCTCAATGTGCTTGATCCTTTCATGAAACACTGGATTTGATGCAATATGAAGGGCCGTTTCATATCACACACAAGTTCTATCTGATCAATTTCTCCAAATTTTAGCTCCCTCAATATCTGTTTGATCCAAATAAGCTCCCAAGTATTTGCAACCATTGCTCGATATTCTACCTTTGCACTCGACCGAGCAACCACATTCTATTTCTTGCTCTTCCATGACACTAAATTACCTCCTACTAATACACAATGTCTGGAGTAAATCGTGTATCAGAGGGTGATCCTTCCCAATCGGCAGTTGTATATCCCGTGATATGCTCATGGCCTTGATCTTCAAAGAGTAGTCCTTTTTTGGGCACTAACTTTATATATCTCAGAATACGAACAACTACATCTCAATGACTATCATAAGGGGAAGTCATAAATTGACTTACACTCACAGGGAACTAGATGTCAAGTCTAGTCACTATGAGATAATTTAACTTTCCCACGAGCTATTTATACCTTTCAGGATTACTTATTGGCTCCCCCTATCTTGGAAGCAGTTTAACATATGGATCTATAGGAGTGTCAATGGGTCTACATCCCATCATTCCTTTCTCCTCAAGAATGTTAAATGCATACTTGCGTTGAGAAATAAAAATACCTGATCCAGACTGAGCAACCTCAATACCTAGAAAATACTTTAATCTATCAAGGTCTTTAGTCTGAAAATGCTTAAAGAGATGTTGCTTCAAACTAGTGATACTATCTTTATCACTGCCAGTGATAACAATATCATCGACATAAATAACCAAATAAATAAATAAAAATTAGTGCAGAATGCCGATAAAATACATAGTGATCAGCTCCACTATGAGTCATGCCGAACTCCTGAATTATTGTGTTGAACTTTCCAAACCAGGCTCAAGGAGACTATTTTAGATCATAAAGTGACTTATGCAATCGGCATAAAAGTTTACTAGATTCCCCTTGAGCAACAAAACCAAGTGGTTGCTCTATATAGATTTCTTCTGCAAGATCACCATTTAGAAAAATATTCTTAATGGCCATATGATGAAGAGGCCAATAATGAACGACAACCATAGATAGATGTCACGACCCAAAACAATGGTCGTGATGGCACTTGCTCAATCCGACTAGAACAAGCCAGTCTTACCCAACTAAAACAGAAATAATGTACGAAAGTACTAAATAAAGTAGATAGCTAAAAATAAAAATCTTCATAAACTTAACTACCACCCAAGGATTGGTTGTCACGTGTACAAGCCACTAGCAATATAGAAAATAAAAACAATTTAAAAAACAAAAATTACAAGTCTGAACTGTCTTTTTTCTCAAATAGAACAAAGCAGAAAAAAATAGGGACAAGAAAGTCAGCTAGATGACAAGAACTACCTCTCTAAATCTCCTGGGAAGCCTCAGATGATCAAAGAAAAGTACTACTCACTGTCCGGGCTCAGAACCTACA
>JBCEWC010006463.1:0-22997 GCA_038996855.1 Solanum aculeatissimum
AAGAAAGCTTAAATTCATAATTTAAAGAGGAGGGTTCTTGGGTCTTCATGGATGAAAGGTAATCCATGAATCAAACCGACATACCTTGAGTTTAATCAAGAGAATTTGATGATTTTGCAAGAAAGGTAATTTTTCCTAATTTCTTCAAGCTTTCATCAATGAAGGTCAAGAGGATTGAGAGAATTTTGGTGAGGATTGAAGAGTGTTAGAATGACATGAAGAGGATTAGGGTTTGATTTAGGGGAGAAGAGACCTTAGAAAGGCTAAAAGGGGCATATGATTAAACTAAATTATGAATTAACCATTAATGAAATGGACTAGATCACAGAAAATAGAGCCTTACGGAGGACCCCCAGTGGTCGTGTACTGGTTCACGGGTCGTGGTCCTGCCCGTGGGACCACACTTGGTCCTGAGTCCAGCCCTGCACCTTGGAAACTCTCTGGACCAACCCACGGGACCCTTCACAGACCGTGAAGGCTCACACAGACCGTGAAGTGGTCCGTGGGGCCACACTTGGTTCATGGCTTGGGCCCAACCCCTAGGAACCCACTGGACTAACCCACGCAAGCCACCATGGACCGTAGACCACCAAACAATCCGTGGTACCACACTTAGACCCCAATCCAGAACCCTTTTCTAGCATACTTCGAATTACGGGCAACCTCACTACAAAGGCCATAACTTTCAAACCCAAACTCCAAATTGAGTGAAACCAGTTGTGTTACGAAGATAACTCAAAGAGCTTCGATTTGATATATAATATCCCACACAATCCATCTTGTATAAAAATATATGCCCTCTCAAAGTCAGTGCTGCCTAATGGCCTCACAACCTTCCACCAAAATAATTCCTTTGAATTCGGCCACTTGAATACGACCCATAGCTACCAACATTCAACCATGACAAGTTCAACACTAACCTTGACCAACCATTATGATGTTCAAAATTTTTTGGGTCATTACATAGACACCGGGACCCCGTGAAGTCTCACAATCTGACTAATATAAAGCTAGGTCAATCTCTCCGTAGTATACTTCACTTTAACTAGAATGAAGTGTGTAGACTTGGCCAAATGATACACCACTACTTAAATAAAGTAAAAACCCCAACAGTAAGAGATAAGCCAACAATGAAGTCCATGGAAATGTGTTTCCACTTCCACTCGAGAATGGACATCTTCTTAAGCTCTCCACCCCACCTCAAGTGCTCACATTTGACCTGCTGACATGTCAAGCACTTGGATACAAACTCTGAAACATCTCTCTTCATACCGGGCCACCAATAATGTTGACTCAGATTGTGGGACATCTTCACTGTTCCTAGATGAATAGAGTATCTAGCATAATATGGCTCCTCAAGTATCAATCTGATCAAATCTCCCACCTTTGGCACACAGATACGACTCTCAATCCTCAAAACACCATCAGAATCAAGCCTCCTACTGGGCTCAAAACATGAACATGCACAAACATGATATCACAAGGAAACTCAAACCCCAAGGAGAAATATATATATACATAAGAATAAATAGAGTCAGAGGCCCGTAATCACAGGGCAATGGCAAATTAGAACAATACCTGTAATCACAGCATCAGAGGCCTCAACCTTCGACCTGCCTGGAAAAGCATAACAATGAGCACCTCTACCTTCATTCGAAGAAACTGACCCCCTACCACCTAATTTAGTGGAAATACCACTTGTTCCCCTACCCTAATGCGACCACCTCTGCCTGTCTGACCTCTACAACGACCCCTAGTTTGTGGGGCTGAACCTCTGTCTGGTGGTGTCGAATCTCTAACCAGTGCAACGGAGTATGTATAGTGGGGGCTAAAATGAGTCTTCCTTTGATGTATCAAATGATTAGGAGATCAACAACAAAAGCAAGATATATTGGTGAACAACTGTTATGAAGAAGCAAGAGGGATGTTGTAGTCTCCCCAACCTACAGGCCTCTACTGAGAACCAAATAAACTCTACCCCAAACTATAGGAATCACGAGTACCTCGACCCCCCTCGAAAGCCGACAAACCTGTATGAATCCCATGATGCTAAAATAAAATACCTCCTCTAATCATACCAGTGCCCCCTGATGAGGTGCCTGAGTATTGTCTCAATGTAAAGACCCTTTTGGGATCCCCAAACTCCTCTCGTTGCATCAACTCTGCCTTCTTGGCAGCACTGACCACTGACTGAAAGGAAGCTTTATCTCTAGCTGCTTGGAATATCGATTATCTGACTAAATAAACCAAGCCTCTGACAAATCGACGGACCTTCTCTGCCTTGGTCGAAAGTATAGTTGTAGCATGATGGACCAACTGAAAGAAGTGAACCTCATACTCTGAAACTGTCATGGTGCCCTGCCTCAAGCTCTTAAATCTCAATCGGCTCTCCTCTCGGATGCTCCAAGGAACAAACCGATCATAGAATATCTCCATAGTCATCTGAGAAGATCCAACTGGAAGGAATCCTGAATAAGTGCTCCACCACTCTCTGGCTGGACCACGGAGTTGAAGGGTAACATATCTCACCCTATGTGAATCTGCTAGACCTATTGTCTCTAGTAATTCTCTGCAAGTAGTAAGAAACTCATGTTCATCCTCGGTCTTCCCACCCTAAAACTGAGATGGGTCCATCTTCCAGAACTTTTCATTCCTCCGCTGCTCATCATTAGTCAAGGAAGCTACTGGTGGAACCTCAATAATCGGAGCTGCTAGTGGCTTCTCCACCTGAACCTGGGCCTGGAGGGCCTGCTGTTGATTTTGTGGTTGAATACCAACTCGGGTCTGTGAAGTATCGGGAGTGTCAACTGGGCTACCAGTCTGCCCTAAAGTATCCAACACACCCAAAACTCTAAGTAGTGTATCCTAAAGTAGTAGTATTGCAACAAACTCATGTGGAACCTGCTTCGGTCTAGGCTCTAAAGCTGGCTTGAGGTACATACCCCGATCATAATCTCTCGTCGATGCGGCTCCTTAGCCCCGACCTCTAGCTCGCCCTCTGGAACTACCCATGCCCTTAGCTGGGGTCTCAAAAGCAATATCGGGGGGGCCTCTCCTCGTCCTGAAGTAGAAGTATCTTTGGTCCTCGCCATCTATCAAAAGGATACAAGAATACTCAACACTAAAAAAAGATCCACACACGAATTGATTGGAATGAAGTAAAAGAGGATTTCCTAACTGTCTCCATAGCCTCTCAAGGATAAGAAATGGACATCTCCACACCGATCCTTAAGACTCTACTCGACTGGGCTTGTACACTTGTGAGACCTATGAACCTGGGACTCTAATACTAAATTGTCACGACCCAAAAATCAGGTATGATGACACTCACCTAACCCACCAAGGTGAGTCAGCCTAAACCTAAAAACTTAACAAATAAAGGTAAATCGAAAGATAAATAGTCTAAAAAGATATATAAATACGGAAGAAAAAAACTACAACCATCCCAAGAACTCGTGTCACATGTAAAAACCTCTAAATGTAGAATACTCAAAAGATATACAAGTCTCAAATGTCTAGTCCTCAAATAGAACATAATATAATAAGGACTCCTTTAAGGTATGCTGAGGACATAAGTAACTACCTCAAGTAATATCTAAAAGCTCGAGCTCAAATTGAGAGAAATCTAGCAGGATGGATCGAGCTCACAACCTATAAAAATGTAGCAAAGGGTGAGCACCAAACAATAGGGTACTCAACAAAATGGAACTAACCTAAGGTAAAGCAATGAAGAACACAAGTAACTCCTTAAATCCCAACCACAATCCACTGAACTACAACCCTGCGTTCAGAAAAGTCCCAACATAATATAATATACAGATCACAATAGTATAGGTATACTCATCATATGACAGGATATCTCAATACATAGGAATACCAATAGATCCAACACATACTCACAATAGGGATGATATAAATACAAAACATACAATAGTATCAACCAAGTATGATGTGAGATGAAGTGAATGACATGAGGTGCATATCATGCAATGCAATGTCAAATAATAGTGATATATGTTTGTCATATCATACACATCCACTGATCAAATATGGTTGTCTGCCTTAGTGAAACCCATGGGGGACATATATGTCTGTGTATTTGTGAACACCGCCAGTAAATACCTCGGCTAATTCTCACCCACCCAGAAGAGACCTCGGGTTGTTCGAAAGAGACCTCAAACTAAACTCAATCGCCCAGAAGAGACCTCGGGCCCTCCGGAAGAGACCTTGGACTCGACTGGTAGAGACCTCGGCCACCAATCCACCTGTTATCTTATTTACCTCTCAGTTGTAGCCATCACAAGTATCAACGCACATATAATAATATATGCAACATGCATGATCACAATTATATCACAACATCATAATCATAATGATCTCAATATCTCAATACCATCAACATCTCAATATTATCAGCATCACAATCTCATCAGTGTCTCAATATCTTAACCATATCACAGTATATGCACTATCTCACTATCAATAACGAATAATTCACAAGGTCACATAGATTAGATAATCCATATTTACTTATAGCTCAATATGTCAATGTATGAGTAAGTATTCAATATGAATAGTCATGATCAAGCCTACAATGGTATAATTCTACCCTCAAATATCAATTCCATTCATATAGGAGCATACAAGGTTCAATCATACTTAACAAAAGGTTAGAAGTCCACTTGCCTCAATTAAAGTCCCAAATCAAGTCGAAATTGTTGTCTTCCCTCTCTTTCGATACTCTAAATCACCAAAATCTATTCAAATATGTCATCACAATCACATAACGAATCTAACAACACTAAAATCATTTAGAGAAAAGGGTAAAATGGTCAAAAATTCTATATTGAAAAATATTATCAAAATCTGAAAATTAATATATGAAAATGTTCTCCACGTAATAAGGAACTCAATGGTAAAAATAATTTTAAAAATGGAGTTAAGATAAGGGAGAAATCAATGATTCATGTTTAGGAAATCCATACCCAAAAGTTTTCAATTTACACCATTAAAATCCCAAAATTAAAAGTTAAAATCAACAATTACTCAATGTAAATCAATGAAATATGTTAGAAAATAGTTACCTATTGATTTGCCTTGAAACCCTTGAAAATTCTCCCTTAGAACAAGCTTGGAAATGCCAATAATGGTGAAAAGAGTTTAAATCCTATATTTTAAAAAAATACACTATTCAGGCATGAACAACACTTCGCGAACATGGAGCATTGCCCATGAACACGGAGGTCAGAGGGGACCAGCACTCCGTGAATGCGGGAGTGCACTCCGTGAACGTGGAGGCTTGGGAAGCCTCACACGCTATAACTCCGAGAACGCGGACCCCATTTCGTGAACGTGGGGGTCTAAGTGAATTGATCTCTGCAAACGCATAACTTTGGGCACGATCGCGGAGAGTAATCCAAACCTGCACCAAAAATAGTTGCACCAGCTAAAACACAACATACCAAAAACAAGAACTAGACCCTCGAGAATTCGTTAGGAATCCCGTGAACACAAGCCATATATGGAGCCCTACCAGAAATGATGATCCAGACTCAATGGAACCAACAAAATTTGAATTTGGAACCTCAGTGGTTTCGAACCCGAGAAAGATCATTTAAACTAATTTCGAACTCAAAAACTCAAAATATTCACAGAAGCTCTAAAAATTACAACGGAGTAATTTCTAGCATTAGTTTACCCATTTGAAACCACTGAAACTAACAAAATTTTGATACAATCTCCTGAACCCCGAATGTTGACCAAAGTCAAACCTATGATCCAAAATGAATTAGAATTGCAATTTTAAGCCTAAAATCTCCATTGTAACTTCAAATTCAGTTTTACAAGTTTCCCCAGACCAAATTTGGCATTCTGGAATTGATGGAATCGATAGAATAGAATTCCAACAATCAAAATTCGAAATGACCTCACAATTTAAAATTTTCAACTTTAAACCTTTGAAAACTCTTTATTTTGCAAAACTCCAACTTTCTACAAGATCTTCAAAATTTGACTTTTTGACTCGACTAAATATGACCCAAGGAACTTTTGGTAAGGAAAAAATGATAATTAAGTTAAAAAACCAGAAATAACTATCGGGGTCATTACAAATCTACTTATCAAGGTAGACTAAACCTCACCTTATGGATCCAACCCATTTCAGAGAGTGCTTCTTCATGTACCTTATGGGATCAAACCCATTTCGAAGACATGTTCCTTATGGGATCGAACCCATTTCAGTGAATATTATATATGTACCTTAAGGGATCCTACCCATTTTGGTGAATCATGCAATGTGAGCTATATGGATCCATTAGCTAATTATAGACCTATGGTGTCAACGTAGTTAAGAGACAATGGAAATCTACCAAGGTCCTCTCGGTGTTAAGTCAGCATTCCATGGATTACATAAAACATAAGCATAATCATAACATGCATAAGCTTGTAAATCATAATTTTATAATAGGAGTAGCTCAATAAAACCATAACCTCTTTAAGTGAACATTTCCTTTCACAAGAGGGTGCATCATAGTATCATAAAAAAGGGCTTTATAATCTTGTATAATTTTCATAGATTCAAAACATACTTAGTCCTTAATCATTCATAATATTCATAAACTTGCATGTTTATAATAAGAGAATATCATTTGAAACCATAATTTAAATAACCCATAATGAGATTTAAAGATCCATAATAGTTTAAGATAAGGCATTTTTCAAAATTCATCACCTCATACAATTAGATGGCAATACATACTCATTTGAACATAATATTTATGATTGAAATCAAAATATAGCATCTCGATAAAGATTTAACAAGACTCATTTAATAAATCATCAACCCAATGTAGTAATATGAAGGGTTCATAAATACTAACTCATTTCATGCATTTCAAATCAATAAATGGTAATTTTCAACATAAATCATGCATAAAAGTAAGAATAAGGAAGTACCCATAATAAAATAAATCTTAAAATTTAAAGATTGAGTTGGAAAAGGTTTTGGCCTCCATGGGTGGAAGGACTCATGAATAAAGAAACCCACATACCTTAGAGAAAAATATAGAAGGTTGAAGGAGTCTTGTTCTTCAATGGAGGATTTGAGTCTTCTTCCTTGAGAGAGAAATTTGAAATGAGTGAAAGGAAAGGTTATTAGGGCATGAAAATAGGTTTGTTAGGCTGAATTTAGGTTAAAAGGGTTGAAAACACCTTTTGAACATGTTAAAGTATCATCAAAAGTACAAAAAAAGACATTTTAATAAGTCCCGATGGCAAATTCAGCGGTCTAGGGGTCCCGTCATTGAACCATTCGATGGATCGCTGAATGAGACCTTTAGACCGCCTAATTTGACAATTTTGAGATTTCTCGGAGCCATTCAGCGATCACAATTGACGGTACGTCGAATTTCGCAGCCTAGATAAACTTCAGTATAATGACCATAACTTTTTAATTCGACCATAATTTTTTAATCTGAACTCCGAATAAGGCAAAATTTGATGCGTTGGAAAGATGATTCAAATACCTTTAATTTGATAGGTAATGGGTCACCTAATTCATCATGTGCTAAGAGATATAGCCATTTGAAGTTGACCCTTATAGGAACTCATATCAAAACTAAGCCAATGAGAATCATTCACATTAGAAGACATCAAGTTGAGCCTATACATGTATGAGGAATGACTCGAGTCTTAGCTTAAGATCTAGGGTGTCACAGAAGTGTTGAAGAAAGGGATCAACATTGTCTGAATGATCAAAAGCAGTGTTTGATTAGAGGTATGAACAGCCATGAATTAGTTACATAATTTAGAAGTGACTCTACTAGTTTTGTTCTTGTAGCAATCTCAAAGTCTTAAGCATTGTTGCATAGCTCGAATAAAACTCTCATTTTATCTGTATTAGTTGTACTAGGCTGCAAACTCTCTCCAGTAAATTAATAGGAGCATATGTAATCTCGATCAATATCAATAGTATAATCAATTTTCTCTTTAAACCACATGAGATTCTTCACTAGTGAGTAATAATTTAGGTACAAAATTTATACTCTTGATAGTTTAGGGATGAAACTCAAAAAAAAATAAAAATTTAAGAGTGTTTTTGACACTTCACTTTTCTTCGAATAAAACAAATTTTAAAAAATTCAAAACTTGACGAATCAAAATTTTGAATATTATGTTTTACAGTTTTAGTACCAAGTTAATCAGTACTTGATGATCTTATACAAATCAATTCATTTTCCTTGTTTATTTTGTGATTAGTTTGGGTAAATTCTCAAAAAAATAGTACTCCCTCCATTTAAAAAAGAATGATCTAGTTTGACTTGGAACGAAGTTTAATAAAATAAAAAAGATTTTTTAATTTTGTGGTTTCAAATTAAAGTTATGTTAAATGTACCAAAATGTCCTTTAATTTTGTGGCCCATGACACATGAAAAATTAAAATTAAAGTTTTGTCAAAAAAAATGGATCTTTTTTTTTTTTAAATCGATCAAAAAAAAATCATTCTTATTTTATCATACACCTTTAGGGCTGATCTAGGGAAAACATGAACCAAAGTAGAAAAGAAAGAATATGCACGTATTGATATGGATTAGACTAAAATCAATTGGTGTTGTGGCTAATTTAAAGAAGAAAAAAAGAGACAATAATTAAAGGTCCAAAACAATACCCGACAAAAGCTTGTTTCTAGAAATTAAAAGTAGTCTCCTTTTGAAAATTTTCAGATGGAGAAAGATAAAGCAAATGAATAGAGAGAGAAGTGGAATGCTAGTCTGTTGAATATTGGTCTTTGATTCGAGATTGATTTCATAAATAGACAAATAAAAAACTCAGTGTAGTATAAAAATTTAGAGCACAAGAATATAAGTTTCTTGTAATTGTATTGTTCAGTATTTAATCTCGTTACAATAATTATGTCAAAACTTTTATTTAAAGGCTACGAAGGCTACTAAAGTACTAGTTGCTATTTATGTCGAAATATTATAAATAGTATCAGCTAATATTCCTCTATTGCGATTAAGATATTTTGTGAGCATATCTTGCATATTCATTCGTTTTGTCTCCTTTGTCACATCATTTAATTCTCTAGTTACGCGTCACCCAATCATTGGGCTGGGACATCGTGCCAATCAAGGCAATCAGGACTGCTCTGTTTATAAATACTTCTCTAGGTCACCCTAATTACCGATTTGTTGTAATTCACATTCTTCCGTGACATGTAATCTGAAAAAATAATGCTAGTCTTACTTATTGCAAAGTAGTGTAAAAATTCTCTATAATGTCATTGTGCACAAGTAATATCTATATGGATTATCTGAAATTTAAAATTTATCATTAATTTGATTTTTCCTAATAAATTTTAACGTTATAAAAATTGATTATATTGAGATTCAAACTCTCAAACTTAGGCATTATCTTATTTATTTGGTATGTTTACTGCTATTGAATGGTGATCAACAATTCAGGAGCATTGGAAAAACAATTCTTTTCTTTGGTAAAGTTGGTCTAGCAATGGAAAAACAATTCTTTTTTTTGGTAAAGTTGACCAACTTTACAAATGAATCTTACTCAAAAAAACAGGCCAAATCAAGAAGGGGTTCCACCCAACATTGCAAGAAAAGTTACAACAATAAATAAATTAATTAAATAACATGAAATGAGGAAGAATCGTGAATGTGAGTCTAAACAATCTGTTTTTTTCTTCGCTTTACCTAATCAAAACTTTGGTAGAATCTGATCTTGTTGGTTTAGGAAAAATTAAATAGGGATTTAGGACTTGATAGAAAAAGATGGGTGGAGGCGTTAGTAGTAATGGTGCGTCTCATGATATTGTCTTTTTTTTTTTTTATTAAATAATATTAGATATATCAAATCTATTGATTCGACTGATTTAAATTCACATCGAGTAATATATTCATACTAAACTTTAAGTACATCAAGAATTGTTCTATTTTTAAGATTTAAATGTTTGATTAAGAGTGGAGGTATCTCAATCACAAATTATTAAGTAATTAGCTATGGTTATAAGAGTAATTTTAGCATAAGATTATGGTATATTTCCTTTATCTTCAGCGATCTAAAAAATTTGAACTTTTATGTGTTGTAAGGAAATTAGAGTAACGGTACATTATTATGTACATGGTAATAAACTAAACCAGCTCATCATCTTCACCCCTATATATTCTCATTTCTAACGTAACTCTTTTCTCCTCCTGTCATAAAGAACAACTTTTGGGTTATTTATTTTGCATTGATGAATGAGTAAGAAGGATGTGCCTGGCTCCCTGTATGCCACATGCTTTCTCCAATTCTTTGATTTGCTGATTAGTGGGTGGCGTGCAAGGAGCCAAGCATATCAACCACTTTCCCATCTTCAATCTTTCTCTTTCTTTTTTTCTTGTCATATAACGTAATGAGATTACACTACTAATTCATTCCCCGCTTCCCATCACCATCGATCCATCCACTCCATACATTTTTGCTTAAAAAAAAAAATATTTTGTGTTATGTGATTATCTATTTTCTATACTTTTAGACTAAGGTGATTATCATTTAATGGCGTGTGCAGAATTATGGAGAAGTGGTGTCAGCCTATTCTTGCGTGGATTTGGATCGATCAAAGAGTATGACGACTTTTGAGTTTTTACTTCTTCTTCCAAAATTAACATTTTATTTGTTCTTGTGCTGATAACGACTCTCTTTTGTACACACATTTTCTTTAGAAAAAAATTACCATTGTCCCCGACTATAATAATTATATGATTATATTCTTCTGACTACAAGTTAAATTTAATTAATTTCCTTCTCTTGAATGTGATTCTTTGCGGGGACGTCTCGATCATAAGGCCATTAAAGCAATTGTTTGGGGTCCAAATTTTTTTTGGGGTTCCACTTTCTCCCTAATATGTATATATCTGAACACATATTGTTAAAAAATAATGTATTGATAATTTTGAAAAAAAAAAGATAGAAAATATTATAATTTTTTACCTCATATAATATAGAGATCGTTGTAATAATTGGGAAATGAAATAGTGTTTAGTCAATTGTAGCACACTTTCTTACGTGGTTATCTATTTTGTTGCTTTATTTATATTATGATGATTATCATGAACCAAAATTATTATTCCTATATATATATATATATATATATTTTTAGTTCCTCTTTCACTATTTTTATTATCTCATCATTGAATATTTTAAAATCTATCAAACGGTCAAACTTTCTACATTATGCAAAACCTATTGTTGTGTGTTTATAGAAAGATCAAATTATTTTTTGATATCTTCTTCAAATTTGAAGCACTAAAACTAATCAACACTACTTTAATATCACTATATCAACTTAATCAGTGCAACATTATTTCTATATCATAATATCAACTTTTCACATTTTTGAGGAAGATTTTATTATTCTAACTCTATTATTTATATATTTTCATTGAAAATTTACATTGTTCACATTCTTGCGTCATAATATCCGCATGTATCCTACCTTTCCAAGCCTCATTTGTAGGATTACAATAAGTATGTCATAATTATTCAATTTATATATGAAGTCTCTCTATGAAATTTGACTTTAGACCTCCAAACTTGTTGAGACGACCCTATTTCTTTGTATACAAGTTATACCTCTTGTGCCTTATTATTGGAAGATTAATCAGAAATGGCAATATTTTCGATCGAGAGATTTAAGTATTGCCAATGATGGATTTAGTATCGCTAAGTAAAAGAACATAATTAAGGACGTTTTCAATATCAATTGCGATTGCAGAGTATTAGCTTTTACATCCCTAATTTTACATATCTAACGTTTTGAGTTTTGAATTCTCTCACATTTATTTTGTTTTATTTTATTTCATCCTGCTTTTTTTTTTTTAATTCTTATTTTGTTTTAATCGGTGTATGCAACTTATAGTATTATTGAGTTACTATTTCATCCAATCACATTTCTTCTTTTTTTCCCAGTTAATACGATGCCTAGAAAGTTAAATAAGATCTACATATCATACTATATTAGAAGTAGGAAATCGTTACTTTAAATTACTAAAATAAGTATTATTTCAAATGCATAAATACATCTTCAAATTTAACTACAATTTTCATAATAGCATTTTTTACTCAAACTTGTTCCAATTGGACCCTTCAACTCGTGTATGTGTATATATATGTTAATCATTTCTTGAGTATTGATTATATTTGTTAACGTTTGATATTATCTTTTTTGATATATAAATAGAAATTTGGAGGTAATTAGAAATTAAATAAGGAAGCAAACTACAAAAAGGGGAAGTAATACATGGATATTCGATATTGCCTCATAATTAAATTGAAGGCATGGGACAAGTACACCCGGCAGGCGGCAGCATGTGAATATCAAAGCAAATAGGGGAGCAGCGACGCAAAATTGGTTCCCTGAAAAATTGGCCCTGCGAAGCGAGGCAGCATTATGAGGTCCGCCTCGTGTCACGTCAATTTTAGAACATTATTTTTATTACGAAAGTATAAAGTTAGAAGAAGAAAGTAGGAAGAAGACATAAGACTTGTTATTTCTGTTGAAGAAGATTAAGATGTATATTACTGTCACGATCCAAAACTGGATTGCAACTAAAGAAAATAAAACTAAAGTAAAAACAATCACAAGCCTTAATTTAAATCTCCAAACCTGGAGACATGATTACAAGAGCATCTACAGTAGTACGAATAAGTAAATACATTGTTGTCTGATAATATCAAATATAAAGTCTGGAAGAGAAAATAATAAAAGAAGTCTCAATAATAGATCCACTGCGAATGAAATTCTGAGCCTCATTGCTAAGATCTAGAATAGATGGAGGAAAACTCTGGTAGAATAAGATCAACTATCCTGTAGGGTCCATGTGCTCGATCTGCAGAGAGGAAACAAAGTAGGGGCGAGTACACCGAAATGTACCCAATAAGTTCAACCGACTGGGTAGAAGAAATTGAACATGTAATAACGAAAAATACTATCACCTCTAATGAAAAGGTTAGTACACATTATATATATAAGAGCAAAATAGGATGACAATAATCAGTGATGCAAAGTATGAATATGATGTATGGGGTGGAATCACGGTGGACTCTGACGCCAGTGTATACATCTACTGAGCTGAAGCTACCACGTAGAATCCATGGAGGTCTTGTCAGGCCATATACCAATATATCGCAAGTGTCACGATGGTCGTTGGCGTCGATAACACCTCGACTGACTCTAGCGCTGGTAAATAGATCTCTAGTATCACGGCTGACACTGGCGTTGATGATATCTCGAGGGACACTGGCGCCGGTAAATAGATCTCTCAAGTATCATAACTGTCTCAGGAACCAATGCAGTATGAGATGAATGCATGTCAATGCCACAATATCAATATATATATATATATATAACATCAATATAATAAGAATACTGAACAATAACATTCATAAAATCAGGGAAGGTAATATCGAGAATCATAACTAGTACCACAAATCATCACTATGTCCCGAATCACCATGATCTTATCAACAACCAAGTTTACCCAAGATACTGGACGTCACAAGTCCCAAAATATGCACAAGCTTCTCAAAAGTAACTCAAATACCATAAAGTTGTCACAAAACTTTTCAAATGATATCACTATTCTCATATTATCACAATAATATTCATAATATCCCAATTCTCAAGTATACATCTTAAATTATCAACAAAGTCATAATATACCCTAATTCCAAACATAATTGCTATCACAATTTCATCGAAACTCTAACATATCGGTCCAATAACTCATGTAACAATCGGAATCTTACAATTATCACATAAACATGTCCAATAACACAAATTCAGTCACAAAAAGGTTAGCAGAACCTATCTCGATGTCGAAATCACACTCGAACCAAGCTTTTGATCACCACAAGCCTAAAAAAAGAGCTTCAAATCAACCAACCGCTATCAAAAATAGATACTACGAGTCAAGAGATGAATTTTAGAACCCATATTGGCACGAGTTAGGCTTAGGGGAAAAACGATCAAAATTAGGGCTAAAATACAAAGTTTTCGAATATGAAAATTGACTTGAAATTATGATTCTCTGAAGAAAAGGAGTTTGTGGGTGAAAATTCCACTAAAATTAAGTTCAAATTGAAGGAGAAATCACTAATTTAAGTTTCCAAATCATAGACTTAAAAATCCCATTTTAAATAGTCAAAATCATGAAAGTCAAGATAAAAATCATGAAAATTAATAAAAATGATGATAGAAACACTTACCCAAAAGATTTTCAAGAAAAGCTTCGTCAAAACATCGTCTCAAAAAGCTTGAAATATTTAAAATGGAGTAAAAAAATGGTGTTTCTCGGAATAAAAAATGATAAGGTAAAATTACTACTCTGCAAACACCGAGAGAAAACTGGGAAGAACTCTACGAACGTGGACGGCGTCTCCACGAGCGTGGAGGAAAAGGGGCGCGTGCTCCACGAATACGGGCTGGGCCTCCACGAACGCGGAGGTCATAAATCCCAGACCGCCACGAACTAGGCTCCTCTTCCGCAAATGTGGAGTATTTTGAAGGCTGCACAAGATCAAATATTTAGCAGTAAATGACAACATACCAAAATTTCGGAATGAACCCTCAGAATTCATTCGGAGTCCAAATTTCACAAATCAGACATGCATCCATACCAGAAATGACAATCTGGACTTAACTGAATAATTAGAATTCGAGGACTCCTCAACACAATTACCGATACAACTCAAATAAATTAGTTTAGGACTCAAAATACCAAAATTTCCCTTGAAAAATCCAAAAATTATGATGAGACCATTTCTAACGTTATTTTTACCAATCGAAACTACTAAAACTTTTGAAATTTTGATTCGAGCTTTTAAACTCCGAATATTGATCAAAGTCAAATTTTCACTCCAAAATAACTAAAAATGCAACTTTGGGTAAAAAATTCTTGTTTTAACACTGAATTCAGTTCTCTGCTAGACTAGTTTCAACGTTCCGGAGAAAATGGAATCGATGGATTTCCGATTCGACGCCCAAAACTCAGAATGATACAAAAACTCACTTTTTCAAAAACTTAAGCTTCCGAAACACCAAAATTCATATTTTCCCCTTTTAAAACATAGGATCTTAGTTCCAATAATACAAATAGTTCAAAATAGGTCCAAAGCAACTTACGAAAGGGCAAAATAGTAATTTTCACAAACAGGCTAAAAAATGACCAACCAGGTCATTACATCATTCATCACTAAAAATAATGTTCATCCTCGAACATAAGGAAAAGAAGAATACTTGAAGCCTCAAAAAGCCTAGGATATATGGTCCGCATGCTTGACTCTAACTCGCAGGTAGCCTCCTCAATAGGATGGTATTGCCACTGAACCTTCACTGAAGGTATATCCTTGGACCTCAACCTCCACACCTTCCAATCCAATATAGCTATCGACTCCTCCTCATAAGACAAGTTTGAATCCAACTCAACTGAATCATACGAAATCACATGTGACTCATCTGGAATATATAGATGGAGCATGGAGACATGGAATACAAGATGTACCGCTGATAGTCTCGATGGAAATGCCAACTCATGGACAACCTTACCAACTCTCCTCAAAATCTCAAACAGACTAATAAATCTAAGACTGAGATTTTTCCTCTTCCCAAATCTCATCACACCTTTCATGGGTGATACCTTCAGCCACACCCTATTACCAACCATAAACTCAATAGGCCTAGTCCTCCTGTTAAGATAACTCTTTTGGAGGCTCTAGGTTGTCAACAATCTACCCCGAATCAACCGACTGTTAAGATAACTCTTCTAGAGGCTCTAGGCTGTCAACAATCTACCCCGAATCAACAAAACTCAATCTATGACATCTTTGACCAAATCAACACCCAACACTTCAGTTGCCCCTAAATTGAACCATTCGATCGATGATCTACACCTCTGACTATACAAAGCCTCAAATGAAGCTTTATGAATGCTGGAGTTATAATTGTTATTATATGCATACTCTGCAACGGCAAGTGCTGACCCCATCGGGTCCCAAAATCTATCATATAGGCCTGAAGCATGTCCTCCAACACTTGAATGGTGCACTTGGACTGCCCATCAGTCTGAGGTGAAAAACTGAACTGAAATCCAATTGAGTATTCAATCCACGTTGTAAAGCCTTCCAAAAATGGGAGGTGAACATAGATCATCTATTTGATACTATAGACACTGGCGCTCCGTGTAATCCGACAATATTCCGAATATACAACCTAACCAACTACTCCACACAGTAACTAGTCTTCACTGGTAAGAAGTGGGCTGACTTGGTCAAACGATCAACAATCACCTAAGCTAAATCGAACTTTCCTAAGGCCATGGGAAAACCTATAACAAAATCCATAACCACTCTCTCCCATTTCCACTCGGGAATGGGCATCCTCTACATCAATCCACCAGGCCTTTGGTGCTTATACTTGATTTGTTTGCAATTTAGACACTTTGACATGAACTCAGTTATTTCTCTTCTCATCCCGAACCACCAATAATGCTATTTCAAATCATGGTACATCTTTGGCACACAAGGATGGATGGAATATGTAACACAATGGGCCTCCTCCACTATCAATCTCACCCAATCCCCTACCTTAGGCACACAAACTCTACCATTTATCCTCAAAACACACTCACTATCAATAATAGCCGCCTTGGATTCACCCCTCAACACTTTATCACAAATTAAACATAGTCTAGCATCCTCTAGCTGGTGAATACATATTTGATCAAGCAACGAAGATCTAGCCTCTACAAAGGACAAAATACTTTGAGAAGGAGAGATATCCAATCAAACTATCTGTCAAGCAAGTGACTGAACCTCCAAAGCTAAGGGCCTTTCCTCCGCTCTCAAGAATGCCAAACTCCCCATACTAGAGGCCTTCTGGTTCAAAGCATCTGTCATTACATTTGCCTTGCCTGGGTGGTATATAATAGAGATTTCATAGTCTTTTAGCAACTCCAACCACCTACGCTATCTCATGTTCAAATTAGGCTGAGAACAAATATATTTGAGACTACAGTGATCGGCAAAGATCTCACAATGCACCCCATAGAGATAATGTCACCACAATTTCAACACAAACACCACTGGGGCCAACTCTAAATCATGGGTAGGGTGGTTTCTCTCATGTACCTTCAATTGTTTAGAGGCATATGCTATCACCTTCCCTTTTTTGCATCAAGACACCACCCAAACACACTCTACACTACAAGAAAAAAACACTTTTAACGACCATTTCTTAACGAAGGGAGTTATAAATACACTTTTGTGACCATATTTTTTTTCGGTCGTTATAAATACACTTATAGTGACCAAATTATTTTTCGATCGTTATAAATATACTTATAGTGACCAATTTTTTTTCGATTGTTATAAACACACTTATAGTAACCAAATTTTTTTCGGTCGTTATTAATACACATATAGTGACCAAATTTTTTTCCAATCGTTAAAGATATATTTTAATCCAACATTAACGAGGGGATAAATTTGGATCATTAAAAAGTATAACATCCCATCATTAAAACATATTAGTTAGTGTAAAAATATATTAAAATTAATATGAGTATAAAGAGATTAGATCAATTCATGTTATAAGTATAACAAGTGACGTTTGGTTAGTCATTCCATCATTTTGATAAGAATCTTCCATCTTTTTATAATTTTGCTTATTTCATAAAAAAAGTTTAATAAAAAGAAAAAAATAGTAATGTATTATCTTCTAATAATTCTATCCATCATTCTTATTATAGTCAATTATATAAAATTTTAAAATATTATAAAAGCATTTAGTTACAATTTTTTTTAACTTAAATATTTTCTTGATATAATTTTTGTATATGTTTTTATTTTGAGAGACAATTTATTCATATTTATTTGGTCTTTTTAATGATGCAAGATGAAGTAGGTCAAAACAAAAAAATGGTAATTAAACAAAAAATTTAAAATAGAAGTAATAATATTAAATATATAATTATGAGCTTATGCGATTAATTTAAGGTAAAAAAGTTATATTAATTTAGTAGTAAGTTCTTTTCTCAAGAGGATAGATATTTCCCTTTTTGCAAATTACCTCGATCAATAGACTTAAGAATCAATATTCAGTAATAACATTTCTTTCAATTAAAAATATATATTGTGTCGACTTTTGTTTTCATTATTGGTTGTGAAAGTAATAGGTGTATACAAAGAAAAATCATCCATTTGAGTTAGAAAAATATAAAGTGAAATTTTACAAACAGAAAATTTAAAAAGCTTTACATGATATATAACCAACTACTAATTAGTTAAGAAATCATGATTTTTTATTATTTAAAATTTAAGTTTATATAATTGATTTGTATCTCATAATAATTTTAATGATATTGAGTTATTTATATTAGGTGAATACCGCTAGTATAAAAGTAAAACTAAAAGAAGTTGGGGGTTTTATCCATGAAGCAATGTGCAAAAAGTTAATAACTTAAGGTGAAAAATACAAAACAAATAACTTTATGTCTAGAACTAAAAATCCAACTTTCTTTTTATTTGATTGTGAGAACAGAAACAAATTATATATTTTCTTGTGGTTAATCTTTGATTTTGCGAAAAAGAAAAAAGAAGATAATAGTTATTAGGAGTGTTATTAATAATGTTACATGAAGTTTTTATACTTTTCTTTTGACAGATCATGTTGTTTGAAGAACTCATCGTCAGAGCAAGTGTAAAAAAGTATAAGTAACGAAAATTTTTGAAGTACAGGAAGAATTCATTTCATATTTCAGAAATTATTTAAAGATATTCTAGTTTTTCTTTAGCTAAGAGTTGAAAAATATAATATCATACAATTTTTATGTCTATATTTTTGTAACGTTATGCAATATCATTTCTTATAGTTAACTATGAAATTTTATATGAATATAATCAATTTGTATGTTTTCATATATGCACATATTTGTATGTGTGTGTGTATGCACTTTTGCTGATCTGATTTGTGATTATAATTAAGGTTTTAATAACGAGAACTGAAGAGAGTCTTGGAGTAACTGGTAAAGTTGTTGCTATGTGATCAGAAGGTCATGGGTTCAAACCTTGGTATCATCCTACGGTACAAATGCAAGGTAAGGTTACGTACAATAAATCCTTGTGGTCGAGCTCTTCCCCAGAAGTGCAACGGGCTTGCCCCTTTTTTTAAATAACTAGAATATCAATTAGTGAAGGAAAAATCTGATTGCTGAAAAGAGGTATAACAACCAGATTTTTGTCATTGTTAAAGCTTTTTTAATGACCAGATTAAATCTGGTCGTTAACTTTTAACAATGGAGCTTTTAACGACCGGTGACAACGGGATTTTTATAGGTCGTTATTTACTAATAACAACCGAATTTATACTTTTAGGGACTAAATTTCCCCTCGTTAAAGACCTATTTTTCTTGTAGTGCTAGAAGCATCATAATACACCACATATTGAACTCCTTCCTCAGGCAAAGCAAGAATAGGTGTTGAAGTCAATAAATCCTTGGGCTTTTAAAAGCTCTCCTCGTACTCCTTCGACCACTGAAAAGCCACTTCCTTCTGAGTAAGTCTAGTCAACGGGGCCGCTATAGAAGAGAATTCCTGCACAAAATGCTGATAATACCCTACTAGACGAATAAAATGATGAATCTAGGTCACAAACGTTGGCCTAACCTATTCATGAACTATTTCTACCTTGGTCGGATCTACCATAATACCATCTTTTGTCACATATGACTGAGGAATTCCTCAGACTCAAGCCAGAACTCACACTTTGCGAACTTGCCATATAACTTCTCTTCTCTCAATCTCTGGAGTTCAGTCCTTAAGTGTTGAACATGGTCGAACTCACTCTTAGAGTAAACAAAGATATTATCAATAAATACGATAAAAAATATATCCAGATATGGCTTGAACACCCAGTTCATCAACTCTATAAAATAGTTAAGGCAATAAGGGCTTAGTGCCAGTCTCAACATCAATAGCAAAGTCTATATCACGATCTGACGGAACATCAGGAAAATCAGTTGGAAATACATCCATAAAATCTCTAGAAACCCTAGTGGTCTCCAATGATGGAGACTGCTGAGAACAAGCCCAAGCATGATCCAGATATGACAAACATCCTTTATCCATCAGTTTTCAAGCATGCATATAAGAAATAACTCCCTTGGGATAGGAGCTAGATGCTCCCGTCCACATCAACTGAGGTAACTCAGAACATGATAAGGTCACGATCTTGGCATGGAAGTCAAGAATAGAATGATGAGGCGACAACCAATCCATACCCAATATCACTTTAAAGTCAACCATATCAAGCAATATCAAGTCTGCAAGAGTATCTCTCCCTATAAAAGTCATAATACAACCTCGATATACCTAATTAACCACTAATGATTCACCTACTAGGGTCAAAATGCAAATAGGCTCGACTAGAGGCTCAAATAATAATAAGATCTGTGGAAAATTAAGCTAATACATATGAATAAGTAGAGCCTGAATTGAATAAAACTGAAGCAGAATGATGGCATATTGGAACCATACTTATGATAACCGCATCAGAGGCCTCTGCCTCGACTCTATCTGGGACACCATAGCATACCCTATGCACACTGCTAGTCGGTGGGCCTCCATAGGCCCCACTTCTCACCATACTATGACCTCCTATAGTACCACCCTTATGTCTTGAGAGGTGTCCCTAGGTGTTAGTGCTGGGGCTGGACGGACTGGCTGTGATCTTGAAGCATGGGCGGGAGGTTCTCAATGTGGATAATATTTGGCGAAATGCCCAACCTCATCACAACTATAGCAGGCCCCGGTCTCTCGCCCTTGTGATGGCTATACTGAAATACCACCATGCCTAGGTGCACTAGAAGAGCTATCACGTTCTATTAAAGTAGGCCTAGACCTGTCAAAACTATCAGATATTAGGATGGCTACATGAACTGCCCATCCATGATGGCCCTGCCTCTATAACTCTCTATATCGTAGCGAGGGCCCACTAAACTGGCCATGTTGACGAAATCTCTTTCCACCACTCTGTCTATCATATGTGCTCAATCATGTGGGTGTGATCTATTAGGCACTAGAAAGTGCCACCCGCTAGAACCAAGGAAGTTATGGCCTCTTGAAGATACCCTACCAATCCCTTGGTGAAGTGTCGAATCCTCTCAAACTCTATAGGGATACTAAACAAGGCATATCTATACAATGCATGAAATCTGGCCTTATAGTCTGATAATGTCATAAAATCCTATTTAAGCCTGTCAAACTCATCTCGACGGTTATCCTGAAGGCTATATGGCACGAACCTCTCTATCAAGAAATCATAGGCCCTGTCTCCTGGCATACCATCAAATTTTGGTGGTGCTAATCGAACAAATTATTGAAAACTCTTCTACTCTGCAATAGACATGGATGGGTTAGCAGAAGATTGTGGAACCATGAACATGGGTGGTGCAATAGATGGAGCAATAGACACCCCATGAAGTTATGAACTTGAACTCGACTGAGATGTATGAGGTGGAATAATAGGGGCAAAAGAGGATCCACTAGGGCTGAAGAAGGACCAATATGAATCATGGTTGGATCAACTGGAGCTATAGAAGGGCCAGTCGAAAATATAAAAGCCGGTGAATCAATAATAATTGTGACCAGAGGAACTATCTCAAGTCTAGCCAATACCTATAATAGTAGCTCCTCAACCGAAGGCATATAATCTGGAGCTGAGGGTGGTGGAATAGGGTTGGTAGGTCCATCTGACTCATACTCAGGTTCTGTGGAAGCTGATCTAGCCTATCCTCTGGACGGAGCTGCCTCTCTAGCTTGTCCTCAACTCTTGGCCCTATCACGAGCCCTGCCTCGACCATGAGTGGGAGCCACATCAGCTAGCTCAGGCTCTTCCACTACCCTTTAAGATCTAGTAATCGACATCTGCATAGAAGGAGTAGATTAGACACATTTCAAAGTAATTGATACGAATAAAACACTTGAATAAAGACAAGACTGAAAGCTTTTCCTTTCAAGTGCCCCGTAGCCTCTTGAAGATAGGTATACATATCTATATGATGATGCACGAGACTCTATTAGACACCCTTATCTTGACTCATGAGCCTAACAAACTTGGAGCTCTGATACTAAACTTTTCACGACCCAAAATCAGATCACAACTGAAGAAAATAAAACTAAAATAAAAGCAACCACAAGACTTAATTTAAATCCCAAAATCTATAGGTATCAGTACAAAAACTTCTAAAGTAGTATGAATAAGTAAATACATGATTTTCGGATACTATCAAATATAAAGTCTGAAAGAGAAAGCAATAAAAGAAGTCTCAATAGATCCACAATGACTTGAAGTTTGAGTCTCACTGCTAAGATCTGGAATAGATGGAAGAAAACTCTGGTAGAGTAAGATCAACTACCCTACAAGGGTCCCTGTGCTTGATCTACAAGGAGAAAACAAAGTAGGGATGAGTACACTGAAATGTACCTCGTAGGTTCAATTGTCTGGGTAGGAAAAATTAGACAAGTATGTAATAAAGAAGAATAGTATCACATATAATGAAAGGGTTAGTATAAATTATATATATAAGATCAAAATAAGATAACAACAACAATCTGTGATACAATATACGAATGTGATGCACAAGGTCGAATCACAGTGGACTCTGGCGCTGGTGTATACATCTACCGAGCTGAAGCTACCAGGTAGAACCCATGGGGATCTCTTCAGACCATATAACAATATATCTCAACTGTCACGATGGTCACTGACGCTGATGACATCTTGATGAACTCTAGCGTCGATAAATAGATCTCTAGTATCACGGCGGACGTCAACATCGATGATACCCCAGCGGATGCTGGCACCGATAAATAAATCTCTCAAGTATTATAATTATCTCAAGAAACAATGAAGTATGAAATAAATGCATGCCAATACCACTATATCA
>JBCEWC010006464.1:0-22995 GCA_038996855.1 Solanum aculeatissimum
TATAGGGTAAAACCCTTACACTTATAAGGAAAAAACTGATTTGGTTTCCAAGTATAATTCCTAACTATTAAAGGAAATCAAATAATAGTAGACATTCACCACAATACAAATATGTTTATAACACTTTTCATATTTTAACAAATTTTAAATTTATAATTATTTTGAGTTTTTGATTAACCAGTCAAATATATAGCTTGGCCAAAAATTTAACCTTTTTCCAAAATTTTCGATACTTCACTTATAACAAGCAAGTAGAAGATGCATACCATTGGCTGCCATATATTCGACGGTCTGCGTCTCCTTCTCCCAACTTTTCCATCGTTTCATCTATTAATTAAATCAAAAGAATATATATGGTAAATAGAATAGAAGTTTAAATAAATATTTACTACCTGTTCGTAATAATTACTTTCCTCGTTTTAATTTTTATTTTACACAAAATTTAATAAAATAAAAAATATTTTAAATTTTATAATCTTAAATTAAATATATAAAATATATATCAAAATATTTTTAATGTTAAAATCTTAAATATGTCTTGATAGAAAATTAGAATTAAAAAAAAAGTGAGTAATATGAATAATAACTCATCGAAAATTATATTAAATGCCAAAAACTATATGTCTTGCTGGTTAAATTTGAATCTGTCGTTATCTACTTTCTTCTTTTTCCTACCTCCCCTATGAAGGAAAGTATGCATTCCAAAATAAAAAGATAAAAATTGCAAAGCATGATAGCTGAAATCTTTAATTCTTACACATTCACATTGATTTTTTTTATTATTTTAAAATTAGGTAAAAGTACAAAAAGATCATACATTCGCTTCCTAATTTATGTGAAGAAATTCGCGTTATGAGTATCAGAACATTTAATTTTGATTTATAAATTCTTCAAATTCTAAAAATAAAATTTATATATTTAAAAATTACACAAGAACGTTGAAAAGTACTATAACTAAACATAGTCAATGATTTAATTTTTTATAAAAAGCAAAGTTTGGGATAATTATGAAAATAAAATTATTCAATTGTCTAAATAATACTATTTTCACGTAAAGTGAGTCAAAGGAGTATTTATTTAGGAATAACGTACCTTGGCTCTTCCTAAAGCCATTGTGACAACACTGTACACAATCTGCATGATTGCTAGCACAAATATGAAGTTGTTTAGCTGATTAATTCCACTTTGTGACATGAAAGAAGTCATCCCCTAGAAAATAATTAATTAACAAATAAATACTTTGTAAAAAAAAAAAAACTAAATAAGAAAGAGAACAGTTTTATTCACATATTATAAACTAAAACATTCTCCTATTTGTTTTCACTTATGTGTCATCATTGGGATTATTCAAGAGTTAAATTCTTTAATGTCGACTGTGAATTCAGACAATGAAAATTTTATGTTCTATAATTTTTTTATATATATTTCAAAAGCACATATATATATATATATATATATATATATATATATATTGTAAGTCAGAGTAATTTACAAGTTGTTCTTCAATTTGAAATACATAACTTCAAATTAAATTTGAAAATTTCAAAATCATCCATGAAAAATGAATATATGGCTAAGCGGCTCCTAAGTGTTTTTGAAATAAATTTATATATATTTAAAAATTGTGTAAAAGATACTGTTAATTGCTAGTATAATAATTGATCATTGAATTACTTAAAAGGTATTTTAAGGATGAAACTTTCGAAATTTGAAAAATCTGACATACTCTGGAGCCACAATGATCTTGTGAATTTTCTAGAGATGCCAATTCCCTTGAAAAGTGCTGGAATCCTTTGATGGTTTTTGTAGAATCCATTAGAACACGATGACAAGGAAGCATGGAGTTTGTTATTCTATTTGGTATGCATATTTTGGATATTGGCCTTTGTATCACTGCTAGTAATAGAGATAAAAATCCTAGTTGCATCAACACTGCATACAACAAAACAAATTAAATTAAATGGTCAAAGAGTTTATACTGCTATTTATGAGAAGTTTTTTTTTTTAACAAAAAAAGCATTTTGTTTAAGAAAACTTACGGTGTGTGTTGGTCTAATTAACCAATTCGAAAAATACAGGAATTTTTGTTTGATGGAGATTTCAAAAGTGTTTTTGGATAAACTATTATTCCCTTCATTTCATTTTTCTATCATACTTTTTTTTTTAAAGTCCAATTCAAAAAAAATATCATTTTATTATAATTTAAAAAAATTAACTTTACAATATAATTTTTATTCTTAATAAAATGATTTACAACTATTTTAAGGATTGGTTTTTGCACCACAAATTCCAAAAGTCTTTATTATTTTTTTAAATACTGTGACTAGTCAAATGATGTCACATAAAATGAAATAATTGGAATGCATCTTTTTAGCTTTTTGAAAAGCAACTTATGCTAGTATTACTTCTTTCATTTAAAAAGAATGACCTAGTTTGACTTGACACAAAATTTAAGAAAATAAAATAAAAAAGACTTATTAATTTTGTGGTTGTAAATTAAAGTTTTGTCAAGTATATCAAAATGTCATTTAATCTGGTGACTTTAAACATGTCGAAAGTTGAAATTAAAATATTGTCAAAAAAGAATAGAAGTCTTTTTTTAAAAAAAACAAACTAAGGTAAAAAGTATGTCATTATTTTTTAAACGGAGGGAGTAAAAGATACTTATTTTCCCAGTTAATCGAACACCAACTCTAAATTTAAAATAAAGAATTTATAAAGAAAATATACACTTTTGGATTTTCAAAAAACAAGGTATACAGAAGTGGAATAAGTGACTTGAGAAGTAGCTTCAACGTAATAAAATGTTCAGCAAGATATAGACAATAGCATTAAAAAAGTGGAAGACTTATTTTTAGTATCCACACCCAAAAAACGAAAAAACAATTCTCTCACACTAGGTCTCGCAAATTAAAGAAATGTAATATTAGGATAGACCTGATTTGAGTTTCTCCACAGCTTCAAACAAAGCGGTTTTCCTATGCTTTTTGAGCCACTTGACAAATATTACAAATGAAAAGGTTAAATCTCATATACAAAAAAAGTTGTTAAGTGTGTGGATTCTTCAAATAAAATAAATTATTGCTTACATGAGAAAGAAGATGTATCAATTGTTCAATGAAAATGCCAAGGAAAATAAAGATGAAGCATACAGTAGCCAGAGCCCAAGTTGGAGTGATTAAAAGACTGCGAGAAGCCATAGTTTTCGACGAACCAAATCCTATCTTTACTTTATTATAGCTTGAATGAAGAGAAAAGACGGGAAAATATAATTGGATAAACAAAAAAAGATATTAAGATGTTCGTGATTATTATTTTTCCCTTGTCTTGACTCAAGCTTCTAACTGAATTTATTAATGCCCCACCCTTGCTAGAAGAAGCTAAGTGTTTGCCTCGTAGAAAAATAATACTAGTGGAGGTCTTATTAAGGTTTTTGACTATGAGATAAGATGACTGTCCCAGATAAAGGCATTTGAAGTAGTTGATTTGCTGACTTTAACGATTGGAGGGAGTAAATTGACCGAAAAATAATATAATACGCTTTATTCCTGGAATACTATGAAAAAATTGTATTAGTGATGATAGTGATGGCTGACTTGCTCAAGTATTGACCATGTAAATTCTACTCCTATTCTATTTATTTAATGAATTATACGTCCAATAACTTTGAGATGAATTATTTTGAACTTTCGAGACTCGATAAAACTCAAAATTTTGTGCATGAGGGTCAAAAATTCAATTTTTTTCTTGTTTTTTTGATTGTTTGATTTTGTGAGCAAAATTATGCAAGGATTATAGTGCATGTAAAATTCCTCCAATCTTGCTTACACATGCAAATATAGTTTCTCTTCTAGACTAAATTAATGATCATATTAAAGAGAGGTTGAAAATTTTGGATCATAATTAATATGCAAATTAAATTGGTTTAAATATTAAAATCATCTAGATTAGTAAGAAATGGCAGCAGACAGTAGTACTATTTAAGACAGATGGCCGTTTGTCATGTAACTAGCTAACTTGTTTATGGCGTCATGTAGGTGTTAAATATATCGCCACATAAAATAATAATAAATAATTCTTTTAATAACTCGTTCAAATATTACATACGTAATATTTTAAATTGCAATTTAAAGGTCATGTTAATTTTATATGCATACTTATTTTTAAATTAGCTATCAAATATTGCATAATTTATACAAAAATTAATACATAATTGAATTGCCTCATTAATAACTATCAAACAATCCCTTAATTAATATACTTCTCTTTTGGCATTCTGGTGAGTGTTACTAATATTCAATTTCGTCAATCGGTAGATTGTAGCATCTTTCTTCTTGCAATTATTAATATTCACAAAAAAGATACAGCTCAATCTTTTTTATATAGGGATTTTTAATGTCAGAATTATATACTTCCTCCGTTTTCATTTATATGACTCTTTTCTTATTTCACTTGCATTAAAAAAATTAATAAATTTACTATTTTATTCTTATTTAATATTTTTTTAAAGTTATATTTTAGTTAATGGTACTAATATGCTAGATTTCAAAAATTGAAATTTATTTGGATGACTATTTTGAATCTTTAAACTTTAACTTTCAATATGAATTACGTACTTATTAGTTTTCCAAGTTGATCAAATATATATTTTCAAAGCTAATTAACTATCAAAGGTATAATAGAAAGAATAGAGTAATTTATGTATTGATTTTATAAAATGACATATATTAAGGATCATTTATTTATAGAAAAGACAACATATAAATGAGAATGGAGGGAGTAAGACCTACTATCTTTATTCACTTTTACTTGTCACTATTTCATTTATCAAAGTCAAACTATATGAATTTTGATCAATATTTTAAGATGTATTTTTTTCATCAAATTAATATGAGAAGGATTGCAACTTATAGTATTTTTCGTATAGTTTTCAACCATCTAAATTTTAGATTTTAAATATTAAATTTAGCTATGAAGTTTAGTCAATTTGACCTTAAAAAGTGAACCAATGACAAATAAAAGTGAACAGAAAAAGTATCATTCCTTATCTCAATTTGCACTTCACTAAGAGTTGATGATACTTAACACAATTTAACCATAGTTGTGTGTTGGATTTCACCAAAAGGGTATTTTGAGTTTCATTTGTAAAAGTTTTGAACTCCAAACATATTATGGGAATATTTGTAAGTGGCTAAGTTTATCTTAAATATCAGATTGTGCAAAACACAAATTAGAATATAAGGTTAATAGATAGGAGTACAATGTTTTGATGTTCATCCATACTAGTAGTTGTAGTATTACTATTGTAATTTCTTGTCCTTCGATTGTTGTTACTATCTGTTCTTTGTTTATCTTATCATTTTTTCGTAGTATTATTTGTTGTTTTTATTGGTTTGGAATGTTTTTCTTGAGACAAAGTTTATCGAAAATAATATTTTTACACACTCCACCTCCCCAACTCATTCCGTGGGATTTAGCTAGATATGTTGTTATTGTTGTTGTATTAAAGAGTGGCTAAATTTTTAATATTAATGGTGGATGAAATGGGCCAATCTATTCCAAAACATCATATGTTGAAGGCCCATTAAGCCCAAAACATCATTTCTAGGTTTACTAAAATCCCTAATTCATCTCTCCAACAAATCTCCTGCTAGGGTTTTTGCATTGTTTTCGCAGAAACGCCGACTGAGAGAGAAGAAAACGAAAAATGAAGACGATTCTCTCATCGGAAACAATGGATATCCCAGATGGGATAACAATCAAAGTGAAAGCAAAGCAAATTGAAATAGAAGGGCCAAGAGGGAAACTTACCAGAAACTTTAAGCATCTAAATCTCGATTTTCAGCTCATTAAGGATGAAGAAACTGGGAAGAAGAAGCTCAAAATTGATGCTTGGTTCGGTTCTCGCAAGGCTACTGCTGCTATTCGTACAGCACTTAGTCATGTGGAGAATTTGATCACTGGTGTTACTAAAGGGTACCGGTACAAGATGCGCTTTGTGTATGCTCATTTTCCGATCAATGCTTCCATTACCGGCGGGAATAAGTCCATTGAAATCCGTAACTTTCTCGGCGAGAAAAAGGTTATATTTTTTTTCCTTTTTTCTGATGTATTTAGCTTTTGATGATAATCTGATTGAATTTTTTTTCTAACTCTGTTGTTGGTACTTTTGAATGTTTGATGATTATCCATGATGCTGTTGTTTGTAGATTTTAATATTAGAAATGTTCTTTGGAATTTCGTTTGGAAATTTGAATGACAATGGATATAGTGCTTTTGGTGCTTCTGAATGGAACTTGTATGAAATATAATGTGCATTATAAGGTATAAAGATAGTGTTTTTGATGATATACTCTAGCTACATTGCTCGGGCTCTCCGACGCACCTGGTTTCAATCCTGTAAAAAGGTACTACTTTTGAAGGATTTGACACGAACCTGTTGACATTTTTTTAGAGTCCGGGATATTTAGTACTCGAATATTAACAATGTCTAAGTTCTGGTTTAAGCAAGTGATGTGTAGTAAGGGTTGAGATGTTTGTAAGTGAATGAATTCTCCAACTGTAATTGCTGGAACTCAATTTGTTCCTTTGGTGGAATATTTTCCTCGGAGAAAACAATTTACACAATCCAAGATCTAAACGCCTAATAAATACACTTCGATCATGGCTTTTTCATTAGCTGCTTGGTGATAGCTTTCCAAATAGGTAGACAAAAAGCATAGACAAGCATTCAATGAGTCTGGTGACTTTAGTTCATCCAGCTTTAATTGTGGACTCTATCCATCCCTTTAGCATGTGAAGGTCACCTGGAAAGACTAATAATCTTATATCATTGGGTTTGAACGTCTCTCATGTTTCAACTGTATGCACTATTTATCTGCACTGTGCTTCAATTATGATTTATTTTATTGAAATGTCTGTTTCAAGATTATACAAACGGTGAAAAAGAGTTCTAAGACTGATATTGTACTTTTTAAGAAAGTATTTTGAGAATTTTTCTTCAAATGTTTTCTCCTAGTTGGTCATAGCAAAAGGAAAAGTTGTCCAAGATTGATTGATATGTTTGACTACTCTCTTCTAAAATTAGAGAATGTAGAACTGATCTTAACTGTTGTTTCACTCTTATCACTGGGTTACTATGCTTGGCTTGTAGCAATTTCAATGTTATCATCCTCATCAAATTGTTGTCTCAGATTTCAGCTTGTTGGGCATGTAAATAACCTTGAGAATGTTCAATTTTTTTGCTCGTTAACATAAATTAAGTGTAAGGCTGTAAGAGACTTGACTTGTTTGCTGTGACTGTATCAGGTGAGAAAAGTCGATATGCTTGACGGCGTTACTGTTATCCGCTCAGAGAAAGTCAAGGATGAGTTGGTCTTGGATGGGAATGACATTGAACTTGTCTCACGATCAGCTGCCCTGATAAACCAAGTAAACATCCCTTTCTATATGTTTGTTACATTTTTACTGTAATGTGTGGTTACTCTTTATAACAAATTTCAAGTTCTTGCATACTGAGTTTACCTCCTTTTTTGGGGAACAGAAATGCCATGTGAAGAACAAAGATATCCGTAAGTTCCTTGATGGTATCTACGTCAGCGAGAAGGGAAGAATTGCTGAGGAAGAGTAGGTAGTTAGTGATAGTTTCTCTTGGGTCTGTTTGTTCCCCCATACCTTTGGTCAAGCACTGAGATTATATTGAGATTCTTGCAATTTTTGAGTTATGATCAAACAATTTTGATTTTAAGGTTTTCTTGTTGAAGTTTCTTTCTAGAGCAAGTAGTTGTTTGTTCCTTGCAATTTGATTATAGTAATTTTCAATGTTGTGATACAGTTTTTCTTGGGTTTCTATCCAGTTGCACTATGCATTTTGACAAAAAACCCCTTCTCCAAAGACCTCTTGGCACTATACTTGTCAAGAGAGGATGATTCTAGCAACTCTTTTATGTGAAGGGTTCTATTTTAATGTTCAAGGTGTGACCTAGTAGTTTTCGTTTGTGTTAGCCCATAGATTATGGGGGTGTCGGGGCTTTGTGCCCATTTTTCTCGAAAAATTTCACGTACCCATTCGTAATGAGCTTGCCAAGAAACCTAGTAGGCTCGATGGAAAATTCATTTTACACAATAATTTTTTTATTTTATCTTACGTTCATATTTATTTAATCTTTTTAAAAAATTATCATGTCAATTTTTTAAATTTTATTTATTTGTTGGTTCATATTAACATAATATAAAGAAATATTTTATCATGCCATTTTTTTTATAATTGATTTTATTGATACAAAGGTCTAATTGAGTGATTTTATTGATACAAAAAACAAAGTTCAATAATTTTGCTAGATGAATTTTCAAAATTGTAAGATACGAACTCCGTATTAAAACTACAACCTGTAATATTTATGTATAAAAAAAAAATTTGTCCGACAATTATCTATCTTGACCTAATTACATTAAATAGAAAATTTCATAATAATTCAAGGATATAAATAAAAAGAAACTTTTTATCGAATTTTAAATCAAGTATAAGTTCAGATGGAAAACGATAAACCAAATATCTTATATCATTCATCTTCGTACCAAACGACCTAAATATTATATATATATATATATATTTTAAAAGTCAAAGGCGGTATAAAAAACAATTTATTATTTATTTTTATCAAACAATTTTTCGTTATAAAACTTCATAGCCCTAATAGACAAATTTGCGGCCATTTCTGTGAACCTAGAAATTTACCTTAAAGTTGTGGAACACTACAACTTGCAACTCCTGATTTAGCAGTTATTAAAGTTTAATTTTTTATTAAAGCTTCTTCTTTTTGCTGCTGGTTGAAGAAGATGGAAAACGGTGAAATCCCAGAGAATGCTCCTGAACGTATGTAGATTCTTGATTTTTAACCTTAAAGTTTGCATCTTTCTTCTTTGATTTCATTGTTTAAGGATCTAATGGTATCTTTTTTTCAGATTGCCCAGGTCCACAATCTGAAACAGCAGG
Organism: Solanum aculeatissimum; assembly: GCA_038996855.1. NCBI lineage: Eukaryota > Viridiplantae > Streptophyta > Magnoliopsida > Solanales > Solanaceae > Solanum > Solanum aculeatissimum. The sequence goes on from JBCEWC010006464.1 coordinate 8,996, forward strand.
AAAATCTGATGCTTGCCAAGGATGCCCAAATCAGGAAATTTGTGCTACAGCTCCTAAAGGACCTGACCCAGGTCACTGTTTTACTTGTTTTCCTGCATAATATTTTGTTGAGCTTGTTTTTCTTATCTTTGAGATGTTGGGTGTCAATTTTGTGACAGTAGGATGTTGTTTTTTATCCTCCTAAAACATTCCATGTTCTTGAGTAATTATGGGGTGCTAAGTTTTAGGCAGATGAGAAGAAATCACCTCCCAACTTGTTTGGATTGGGGCATAGTAGTTATTGTTGAGGAAAAGATATCTCCCCAACTAGTTTGGAATTGAGTTGTAGTTATTGTTGAGAAGAAATCACCTAGCTAGCACCCCGGTTCAAATCTTAGCGGAGACAAAAACACTAGGGGTGCTTCCTAACACCTAGTAATTTTAGCTTGCTCATTGTTGTCTTTGGATGCCTTCACTGATCAAGTGATGAAGTCATTACATAATAATGCCAGTTGGGTTTTTGAGTTCAGATTGTCACTCTCCATGGAGTGGTCGATAGAATCTCTTTGGAGGATTAAGATTTTCCCAACAGGTCCCTCTTTGTGATTTACTGTATAGTTTTTGATGATATATATTAGTACTCTCAACTCGTATTATGTCACAATGATGACCTATGTTTCACAATTTCCAAGAAGACAAAAAACTTTCACCTGTTATTGTCAGTATGTCTATTTCAAATGATAAGAAAGAACATCTCGACGTCCCAATTAGTCAGTGTTATTAAAAGTGCTGAAGTGAGCGCTTAAAGCGCGCTTTAAGGCGAAGCGAGGGCCTAGCGCTTATTCTTGTTGAAGCGCGAAGCAGTGAAAAAAGCGTGCGCTTCAGAGGTAGAAGTGCCGAGTGAGCTTTCTATTGAAGCGGCAAAAGCGTCGCTTAACCCCTGTTTAGGTTTTTTTTAAATTTTTTTATTTTTTTTATAAATAGTTTAGAGTTTAAATTACCCAAATATTTTGGCTTTGCTTCTTCTTCTTCTTCTTCTTAAGATAATAATGTAGATACATCACCTGTTAATGACCTATCAAAAAAGAAGAGGTTAAGATAATAATGTAGATACATCACCTGTTGGGAGCTTGCTGTTCGGAAAACTAATGTTTTTCTCAGTAATTTAAATTCATGTTTGTTATTTATGTCATTATGTTTTCTTGGTGTCCTTGGCTATAATCATGCTCATAAAGTACCTAAAAGTTATAAAGGAGGGATGCTTAAATTCATTTTATCTGGATCTTAACAAAATCATTAACCATGTTAATAAATTTAAACCATTAACTTGAGAATAAGTACAGGAAAGAAAAGAACTTCTAATAGAAAGTTCATGGAAAGACATAAGCTTTTCAATCTCAAGAATCTAAATGAAATCAAGCACCTCTCAGGCAGAGACAGCTATCTTCTGTTGGATGTTACTGTTTCTAATGTTAAAACTATTATTTTGGTACCTTAATTTGATTGTATGATAATATTTTTTATCTGATGATTTCATGTAATATGGTGCAACTCATGTAGCTTTTCTTGTACATGTGTATTGCAGCGAGTGGCAGAGGAAATATTGAGAATTATTGACTGCACTTTCTAATGGATAATTTGTTTGATACTGAGAGCTAGTTTGCTAACTCCCTAGGTTCTTGAAAATTGAAATGATAAAGTGGTCAATAGTGTAATTCTAATTAGATTGTATAATTTACCAAGTTGGGACATCTCTGATGTCCAATACATGCTGTATATTCCAGCCATTGTTTTTTCCCAAATACTTCAAAAAATTTGCCTGCCATTTTTATGTCGTGGTAACATTTTTATTTGTTAATTTATACACATGGTGCTCACTTTCTATGTTTTTGTATTTATGGTTTCATAGACTTGGTTGCAATAGTAGAAAGAATGGCAACTGTGAAGCACAAAATACTGGTTTTATCTGGCAAAGGTGGAGTTGGTAAGAGTACTTTCTCAGCTCAACTTGCTTTTGCCTTGGCAGCTAAGGATTTTCAAGTAGGTCTCCTTGACATTGATATCTGTGGCCCCAGCATCCCAAAGATGCTTGGTCTCGAAGGACAAGAGATTCATCAGAGTAACATTGGATGGTCCCCTGTTTACGTTGAGTCTAACCTTGGGGTCATGTCAATTGGTTTCATGCTTCCCAACCCTGATGAAGCTGTCATATGGAGAGGGCCTCGTAAGAATGGTCTAATTAAGCAGTTCCTCAAAGAAGTTTATTGGGGAGAACTTGATTTCCTTGTGGTTGATGCTCCACCTGGGACATCAGATGAACACATTTCAATCGTTCAATTCCTCCAAGCAACTGGAATAGATGGCGCAGTTATAGTCACAACCCCACAACAGGTATCTCTGATAGATGTAAGGAAAGAAGTTAGTTTTTGCAAGAAAGTCGGGGTGGAGGTTCTTGGTGTTGTTGAGAACATGAGTGGTCTTTCCCAGCCACTCTCAGAATTCAAATTCATGAGAATGTCAGAGACTGGCGAGCAGAAAGACATGACCGAGTGGGCCATGTCTTATATCAGAGAGAACGCCCCAGAAATGCTGAATCTGATTGCTTGTAGTGAAGTTTTTGATAGCCGTGGCGGAGGTGCTGCAAAGATGTGCAACGATATGGGTGTCCCTTTTCTTGGGAAAGTACCACTGGATCCACAACTATGTAAAGCAGCTGAAGAAGGAAGATCATGCTTTTCAGATGATAAATGTCGGGCAAGTGCCCCTGCGCTCAAGATGATAATAGAAAAGATGTTGGCACAGAAAATGATCTCAACAGACAATGGAGCATAGTATATGTCAACTCTTTTCTAAGATTTCTCTACCTTCAAGTTCCAAGTACTTGTGACCAACATTTTGTTTGTAAGGGAGCTTTTATCACTCTAGCTATGGATGTATTATACAGTTTCTAGTGATTCTTATACGACGATCTGTTAAAACAGACATGTTTTCCCCAAATGAAATCGACTCTGAATAATGTGGATGATGTTGATCACCTCCAGTATATGAAATCTTCTGTGATACCAGTTCAGGTTGACTGCTGTGAAATTTTCCTTTCCCCTCCAACAGGTGCTTTCATGTGTTATGTTGTTACTGATTGCTATGCAGTAATCCTTTGGACCAAATTGGTGGTACTCACAGCCAATTCAAGCCCAACTTAAGTAACAACCCATGTGATCTTGTGCATATTTACCCGATTATCTGTTCAATATTTGTGTTGGTGAAAGATAACAGATACTCGGTGAGTTAGTTATTGGATGCAAGTTGGTCTAAGCCTTAATGTCGTTTAAAAATCTTGTACCAAGAAGTCATATTACTCATTTAATGATTCTTTAAATATATTCGCCTTTTGGAGTCGTCTTTGTCAAATATCTAAAAAATATTGAATTTTTTTCTATTGAATGATGCTTTTTCAATCATTACCTAAAATAAAAGTGAGTATATATAAAAAATAAAAGATAGTGGGAAAGACTCCCATTTCATTGAACCAAACATAGAAAAGCTAAAGCATGAGCAACTCGATTCTCAAATTTTTTTAACTAGAGAAACATACACAAATTGAAACTAAATAAAATTATTTAAAATATTTTTTCTTCAAGAAAGATTGATGAACTAGCTAAAGGTGAAAAAGTGCAATAAACTTAAATGGACCAAACTGGTCATGAGTGTATATTTTAAGGGATTATTTTAAACATATTCCAAACATAATAGACCATGTTGTCATTTTCTCAAAGTTACTAATACATGATTTGTCGTTTAATTGTCCAAAAGCTGTTCCTCAGTATCTCCAAATAGTGGCAGCTGAAGATTGCTTGAAATCAAACAAATTCTTAGTTTCAACACACAAATTCTTGAAATCGGTAACACTGAATCTTGGTGTGACTGTCTCATTTCTGTGAAGTGTGAGGACGATTTTTCTCTAATTTGTTAATTTCTGCTATGCCTACAACCTGTTTGATTATATGCTCCAAAGAAAGTTACTTTAGCAATTTTGTCTTTCTTTATATTGAATAAGGTTAAACATAAGTTGATTGTCAGAGGGGTAAAAGTAAACCATACAGAATGGGGAAAAAATCTGAACTTGGAGAATGTTGTTGCATTTTATATGAATTGTTGAAACATGGAAAAAAAATCTGTTCTTTATACATTTGGAATGCACAAAAAGAATAGGGAGCTGTTAACTGTAGTTCTTTTTCATTTCAGTTATGTTAATTACTATTGTCACTCATACTGTATTGCCTTACTGAAATGATTTAGTTTTTGTTCAATCCTCAGAGTCCTACAGCATAAAATGAGATGAAATCCGTATTGAGATTCAAAGAAAATGTCATACCGGTATGCGGGTTGGTTTTGTCTGGTCCATTGTCACCACTTCTGCTTCAACGTCTGTGCTGTTACTCTGTTGAAGCGACGCAGTGGCAGAGTGAGAGAGTAACAATCAAAAGTAGTGATTTGCTTGATGAGTTCACTACTTACTGCTATACAAGGGATCTTCCCAGGGCCATGAACGCATTGAATTCCTTGCAAAATAACAAGATATGGGCTGATGCTGTCACCTACTCTGAACTCATTAAGTGTTGTTTGGCCCGTGGGTCGGTGGAACAAGGTAAACTGGTCCACCAACATGTGTTCTCCAATGGTTATGAGCCTAAAACATTCCTTGTTAACACGCTTATGAACATGTATGTGAAGTTTAACTTGTTGGATGAAGCGCAAGCTTTGTTTGATCAAATGTCTGACAGGAATGTTGTCTCCTGGACTACCATGATAGCTGCGTACTCGAGTGCTAAGATCAATAAGAAGGCTTTGGAGTTTTTGATATTCATGATGAGAGATGGCGTGAGACCTAATATGTTTACTTACTCCTCCATTCTGAGAGCTTGTGATGACCTTTCCAATCTTAGGCAGCTCCACTGCAGCATACTTAAAGTTGGTCTGGAATCTGATGTATTTGTCCGAAGTGCTCTTATTGACGTTTACTCCAAAATGGGTCAACTCGAGTGTGCAATGTTCACCTTTGATGAGATGGTGACTGGGGATCTTGTAGTCTGGAATTCCATTATTGGTGGATTTGCTCAAAACAGTGATGGGGATGAAGCTTTGACTCTCTTTAAAAGAATGAAGAGAGCTGGATTCTCAGCTGATCAGTCGACCTTGACAAGTGCTCTTAGAGCTTGTACTAGTTTGGCACTTTTAGAAGTGGGAAGGCAAGTCCATGTTCATGTACTCAAGTTCAAGCGGGACCTAATCCTTGATAATGCACTTTTGGACATGTATTGCAAGTGTGGCAATTTGGAAGATGCCAACCAAATATTTACTCAGATGGTAGAGAAGGACGTCATCTCCTGGAGCACCATAATCATAGGCTATGCCCAGAATGGTTTCAGCAGAAAAGCACTGGAATTGTTCAAGGAGATGAAAGTCTCAGGGATCAAACCAAACTACATCACTGTTCTTGGAGTTTTATTTGCTTGCAGCCATGCAGGACTAGTAGAAGATGGACAATATTACTTCCACTCAATGAAGAAGCTCTTTGGTATTGATCCAGGAAGAGAACACTATGGCTGCATGGTTGATCTTCTTGGAAGGTCTGGAAAGCTAGATGAAGCATTGAAACTAATCCATGAAATGGAATGTAAACCAGATGCAGTGACATGGAGATCATTGCTTGGTGCCTGCAGAGTACATCGTAACATGGATTTAGCTGAGTATGCGGCCAAACAAATTATAAAGCTGGATCCAAGTGATGCGGGAACTTACATATTACTATCTAACATATATGCGCGCACTCAAAAATGGGAAGACGTTATGGACTTGAGAAGTTCCATGAAGGAAAGAGGAGTAAGGAAAGAACCGGGATGCAGCTGGATTGAAGTAAACAAACAAATCCATGCTTTTATAATGGGAGACAACTCACATCCACAAAAAGAGGAAATTAATAAAGAGCTAAATCAGATTATTTGGAGATTAAAGGAGTTGGGATATGTTCCGGACACAAACTTTGTCTTGCAAGATCTTGAAGATGAACAGATGGAAGACTCACTTCTGTACCATAGTGAGAAAATAGCTGTTGTCTTTGGTGTAATGAGCCTGCCTAGAGAGAAGACCATTAGAATCAGGAAAAATCTCAGGATCTGTGGAGATTGTCATTTATTTGCCAAACTTTTGGCACAGATAGAGCATCGAAGCATTGTCATAAGAGATCCAATCCGGTACCATCATTTTCAGGATGGTATTTGTTCTTGCGGAGATTATTGGTAGTAGGAAATGGAGTACAGTTGAGTATGATAAAAACCTAGTTAATATGCTTTAATCGACTTATAAGCTTTGCTATCTACATTAATCCCATCATACTCATTTCCATGTTTTATGTGTTCTTCTAGCAGATTCAGCAACATTTGCAGAAATAGTGGCAATGATGAAGCACAAAGTACTGGTTTCATGCAGCAACTGTTGGGTTCATAAGAGTGCACTCTTTACTCAACTTGCATTTGCATTGGCAGCTATGAATTTCAACGTTGGCAATTAGAATTTTTGAAGACACTCCTGAAGGTATGCGACTGCTGAGCAGAACTCCCAAGTTTAAACAAATGGATCTATTAAACAAACACATAACTTTGGTTGATGCTTCATTAATGTGTTACGGAGAATTAATCTTTTTCTGTTGGGAAAATGCTTTGCTAGTATGTATGTGGTTTAATCCTATAGGTTCATTTCCGTACAGTATGTGGGTTAAGAGTTGTAGCCTTGATTTGTCTATATAGACAACTATGTGCTCATTTTCCGCATGTTTGTTTCTTATGATTTCCTTGCAGATTTAGGGTGATCTCGGAAATAGCAAACTTTGAAGCTGAACTGGTTATATATATCAAGGAAAGGATTGATGAGATACATCCTTTATGTAACTGGCATTTGCATTGACAGCTAAGATTATCCATCTCAGTCATCTTAACATTGATATTTGTGGCCTGAGAGTCCGCAATTAGCTTGGCCTAGAAGGCCAGGAGATTTACCAGAGTGATCCAGTTTGTTTCTGCAGCCTATATTTAGTCTAATGTCAGGGTCACACATGCAATTTTCATGGTCAGAAACCCAGATGATGCTGTAATGTGGCGCGAGAATGGTCTAATTAAGTAAGTTTCTCGACTGAAGTTGCTTGATTTTCTGTGGCTGATGCCCCCATATGAAATAATGCAATTCCTTCAAGCAACTGGAACAGATGGTACATTTGTATACCCCTTGAACATGTACATCTTACAGATTTGATGGCCTGAAGGTTTCTTGATGGGGTCTAGAACTGATTCAATGTTATATGTACTTCATAAAAGGTCCTGTTATTGTTGTCCCCAGAACTCTGATTCAGCAGTTAGAATACAGTTCCATGATGTGTGGATTTGGCGCATGTCAGTAGTTTCAGCTTTGGACGAGGCTCAAAAGCTTGGTATTTAAGTGGAGAAAGATAGAAGAACGGTACAAAGGCAGAACAAGGGCAGCTCAACACTAAGGCCACTAAAGCAGTGGCTTTAGGCCCCAAATAATAAGGGCTAATAGAAATTGTGAGACGGATAGCACACTTGGAAAAAACAAAATCCCTGTGGTAACATTTTAATTTCAACTTTTTACGTGGCATATTATGGTCACAAGATTAAGTGCATTTTGGTACATTTGACTTAACTTTAATTTATAATCACAAAATCAAAAACTCTTCTTTATTTTCTTAAATTTCGCGTCAAATCAAACTAGGCCATTGTTTTTTAAAGGAAGAAGTATTTATTGTTACTATTAATTAAAAAAAAATATTTCTCTGATCCATTTTAGTTGTCATGTTGTTTTTCGAAAGTTAATAAATACATCTTAAAATGTTAGTTAAAGTTTATACAGTTTGATTCTAAAAATGGAACTACGACAACTAAAATGTGACAAAGGGAGTAATAATTTATTGGTTATCTCTTGCCTGCACTTTTTGTTTCTTAATTTGTCAAATTCACGTCAATTTAAATCAATTATATTTAAATATTTCAATTCTTTGAGATATTTTATAAAACATTTCAAGCTCAATCTAACTACATTATCAAATAATTAAATTTTACAAATTATTATCTTAACTTTGAATATTTTCTAAAGATAACAATCACTATAATATTGATTTTTGCAATTAAAAATAATACAAAATATTATATAAATAAAAAAATAATACTTATTTGGAGTCTTAAATAATTTTTAAATACTTAATTTTTGCGAAAGAGGGCCACACCACCAACAAAAAATGACTTTGCTTCCTTTTACAATCTTATATATACATAAAAGAGCATTGGGAGTCTGATAATGTGGCAGTCTCTAGGATCAGAAAATATATTTATTTATTTATTTTCATGTTTTGGGGGTTTTTCTTTTTATTTTCCCTTCTATTTTTTTTAAATTTTAAAAAGCCAAAAAGTTGTGTCTTTTCATAATCCATGAAAAATAAAGTTTAAGAATTTTCTATTATTATGATACTGCTTCTATTTCACTTATATATTATATAATTGCAGGTTTATTTTTAACACAAAGTAGCATTTGAATTGTAAAAAATAACATATACTTTATTTCTTGAGTGTAGTCAGTTGTAATTAAAAGTTAATCAGTTTATGAAAATTATTTGATTCGGTGAACAAGTGATTTTGAAGGCTAAATTTTGGGATTTTGCTAAAAAGTTGAAAGTTATGATCAAGCAATATAAAATAGTGATTGACGTATACGTTGAAAAAAGGAGAAAGCTGTTGCTTTTATTGAAGTATAGAGAATGAGAATTCCGAAGTCACATTATTCAAGGTGAAATTTTTTTATAAAAAATAAAAATTGTTATTCATATATCAATTCTTGAACAGTATAATGATACAAAGAAATACTCTCTTTAGTTAGATGAAACAACAAACTCCGTTGTAGTACTATACAAAAAGTTTTAACGCACTTTAAAGAAAGTATAGATGGAAAAAATGATGTGCAAAAAAATATTTTAACTTCACATCTTTTTTATTGATGGAGAATTTATGTTATTTGATATAAATTATTGAGTCATATCTTATCTACTTTTTAATTTTTGCGCAAAACACGGATATATTTACTAGTATAAATATATAAAGATCAAAGTTTAGACGTCTTCTATGTATATAAATAATCAGAAAATAAAAAAGGAATTTTGTTTTTTTTTTAAAAAAAAAAAAGCTATGGTAAGCCTTTTCAAATTATATATATTTAGCTCAAAATAAATAATATTCCATTATAATAAAAATATTTAAAAACAATTTTAGCCCATCATTATTTACCAAGGAAATAGGAATCTTTTCAATTATCCAAGAAAACACAGCTTACATTCAGGAGTGTCAGAATGGGACTCCTGTAAATTTTGGTAACAATAAAAACAGTAAAGATTTTATTCCCTTCAAATGTTTTTTTTTTTCACCCGATGTTCAGAGTCCGTGAAACTTCAATTAAATTTGAATCACACGCACGACAAGGCCTATTCGAGAGTGCCCAACACTTGAATTTGAGATCTTGTGAAACAATCTCACTACTGCATCACAACCCACACGTTGGTATCCCTTTAAATGTTAAATACCCTCTTATTGTATCACACATTGTGGGACCCAACATATGGGGTGGCCCCACCAATTATCTTATCATCTCATGACTCATGATTCATGAAAGAATATTGCAATATATAACAATGGCCAATGGCCCCCCACTACTCTTTGTAATATAATCTGTCTTTTTGTGCATGTTTTGATGTTAACAGATAACATCAAATAGAGTCCAATTGCAACTTGCCCTTTTTTCCATGGCCGTGATATTAGAGTCAGCTTACACTGTTTCATTTTTAATCTAGGAAAATATCATTATTCATGAAATTTTACTGAGTATGTTATTATTATTCAATGAAAATATCGTTTTTACTTCCTTGACAACTCTTTAATACATAGCATATGTAACACCGCAATATTAAAATATATTTCACTTATCTTTACTAAAACTTCATTTTGAAATAGAGGGACTACATGCAACTTTCCACCCTTCCTAGATTCTACTTGTGGGATTTTACTGAGTATGTTCGTATTGTTATTCAATGAAAATGTTTTTTTTTACTTTCTTGACAACTCATTAATACATGACATATGTAAGACTACAAGATTAAAGAACATTTTGATATATTTCACATGTAAAGAATTTGGCCGATTTTCAGATTCAATTTGACTAAATGATTTGTTAATTATTGATTACTAATTAGATAATCTTTCACTTTTTCCGTTTCATTCGATTAAGATATTTCTTTGAATCTCTTTACTTAAACTTCGTTGAAACAGAGGGAGTACATGTTACTTTCCATCAATATAGGTACCAATAACTCGACTCGTCCTCGTGTTCTCAATAGATAAGGAAAGATCATCTAGTATTTTGCTTTTCTTGAAATTTAAATTTGTGACTTTATAATTCTCAACTATATTATTCATCATTAAGCTACATCCGAATGCTAAACACAGAATGTTGAACAAGTAAGCCTCTTTAATTAACCAACCTCTATATTCTAATGTACTATGAAAAAAAGTGAAAAAAAAAGTAAAAAGGAGTAGTCATATTCTGTTGATTTATTTCATTTGGGGATTTTAATATTAGTAGACTTCAACTTTAAAAGAGCCTGACAAAAACAAAAAGTGGGCAAAACCATTGGATTCAGTGACCCTTTTGTTGCTTATACTGCTCTTTTGTTTTTACATGTGGAGTGACTAGTATATCCCATAAGGTTGATGGTTGGTGTTTCCTGTTCTAGATATTTTTTGGGGGGTTTCAAGATTTCATCTGATTTTCAGCTTCTGGGGTTTCATCAACAGTGAAGTTTGAGCTCTATATTTGTTGAAAGATTGGATCTTTTTTGTTTTTTCTGTTTGAGTTCTTGATATGCTTTATAGTTCTGTAAATCCACTGAAAAGATTGTTTCTTTCTGGACTTGTGATTTGCTAGAGAGCTATAATATAAAGGGTTCTTAAGTTTGCTTCAAATTTTTGTGATTTTTATAGATTTTTAGCTAGAAATGTGAGAAAGGTGATATTTTTTGGTATCTTAGTAGACATCCCTTTCCAAATTGAATTGATAATGATGAAAAGTTTCAATCTTTGTTGTTCTTGAAAGTGGAAAAAGTTGGTATTTTTATTCCAATATACAATAAATCCATTAGGATATTGGGGGTTGGATTCTTTATGATCATGGAAAAACAGGTTAGTTTCCAGGGTGCAACAATGGAAAAACAGCAGAGTTTTCGAAATGGGGCTATGGAGAAGCAGAAGAGCTTTAGAGGAATAATGGAAAAACAGAAAAGTTTTCGGATGGCAATAGAGAGGCAAATGAGTTTTGGTGGTGAGAGGAAAAGGGGTAAGGATTCACCGGGGAAACGAGGGGATTCTCCTTTGCATCTTGCAGCTAGAGCTGGGAATTTAGGAAAGGTGAAAGAGATTGTTCAGAAGTTTGATGAAAAAGGCATAAAAGATTTGTTATGTCAGCAAAACCAAGAAGGTGAGACTGCTTTATATGTTGCTGCTGAGAATGGCCACAGATTGGTTGTTGCAGAGTTCTTGAAACATTTAGACCTTGAAATTGCTTCTATTGTGGCAAATAATGGTTATGATACACTCCATGTAGCAGCAAGGCAGGGTCATCTTGGTGAGTCCTCTATTAATTATATAAAGTAAATCGACTTCGATTCTTGAATAATCCATATTACTTCTGCTTCTATCAGAACACAAGATTCTATTTTCTGTGGAAAAGACCTGTATCAGTAAATCTGATTTTACATATGGACAATTCCTCAAGATCTTGTTCATTCTCAACAAATATTATCTTTGTTTTTTATATATTAGTCTAACTCATTGGTTTCAAAGCAAATCAAAATTGCCAGTAAAATGAGAGCTTACTTGTGAACACTTTTTTGTATCAATTTGCAGATGTACTGCAGGAACTGCTGCGTTCTTTTCCAAACTTAGTCATGACCACAGATTCGTCCAATTCTACAGCGTTACATACTGCAGCTGCACAAGGACATATTCATGTAGTAAATATGCTTCTGGAGATTGATTCTAATCTTGCTAAGATAGCTCGGAACAACGGGAAGACTCTGCTCCATACAGCAGCAAGAATGGGACACTTGGAGATAGTTAGATCTCTTCTTAGCAAGGATCCTGAGATTGGCTTTAGAACAGATAAAAAAGGCCAGACTGCCCTGCACATGGCTGCAAAGGGACAAAATGTTGATATCGTGCTTGAATTAATCAAACCAAATCGTGCTGTGTTGGCCTTGGAAGATAACAAAGGAAACACAGCACTTCATATTGCAACAAGAAAGGGACGGATACAGGTTTGTCTGTTTAACCTGTTTTTTCTTGTAAAGCAACTTCCATAAACTTGAGATTTGTTATGTGTGAGGCAAATGTGGGATGTGTTCTATATCTTGAAGAAAAATGGTGGTAGATCAAGAGAATACTGTTTATGTGGTTAATCAAGATGGGAACTTACAAACTTGAGGGATGGTGGCAGGGGAAGGGTGAGTTCATTGTCGTGCCACAAAATGGTTATTGAAAGAGAATGATAATAGAACACCCAAAGTATCACCTTTTTGTGAGTTTCTACCTTAACTATTAGATGTTCACTTTTCCTACCTGAATGATCACCAACTATTTATGAAAACACCCTTCAACTATAAGGTGTTCCCCTTTCCTACTTGAACACGGTGATATTTCAGGTAGGAAAAGTGAACACCTGATAGTTCAAGTATGGAACTCGCAAAAACGTGATACTTCTTGTGTGTTTTTGACCATTAACTCTTATTGAAATGACTTATGATAAGTTCCAGTTTCCTTTCTAGACAGTTATGTTCCTGGAGAGAAGGAACATTCAGAAGCACCTAAATCTTTTAGTATCATATATCATGTCCTCAAGCATGAGATCTGATTTAATCTATAATTTGCACAGACTTGGTCAGCGTACGCAACTTTAATTTTATATGAAAAAAATAAACTGCATTCTTTGTAAATGTACCATCTTTTTGGTCCTAATTATGTGGTAAATTCTTATTCAGAAGTAGCTTGTTTTTATGGTTGTATTTGCCATAAAAGAAACCAAAAAGGGGTACTTCATTAATGACTTAGTGTAGAAGTTGAAGAAATATTTAATAACTATCCCATTATCTTAAATCTTAATCTTATACTAGTTCTCTGAATGCTGAAGAAGCTTTTCAAATGCAGCAGCTTGTAAAAAAATTCTAACTAAAACTGATAATGGATTCATGTATTTAAGAGAAAACTATGCTTCTTCGTCAACATAACGTTTTTGTTCATGTTCAATCAAGGAAAACCAACATTCTTTGTAACACTATGCTATGTGTAATTGCAGATGGTACAATGTCTTGTGGCAATTGAGGGCATTGATCTTAACACCCTTAATAAGGCTGGAGAAACAGTTCTTGATATTGCAGAAAAATTTGGAACTCCGGAGATTGTTTCTATTTTGAAAGAGGCCGGAGCTATCCATTCCAAAGATCATGGGAAACCCCCTGGTCCAGCAAAGCAACTCAAGCAGACTGTCAGTGACATAAAACATGATGTGCATTCCCAGCTCCAACAGAGTCGACAGACTGGCTTCAAAGTACGGAAAATTGCAATGAAAGTGAAGAAGCTCCACATCAGTGGTCTTAACAACGCCATTAACAATGCAACAGTTGTTGCTGTACTTATTGCTACTGTTGCTTTTGCTGCTATCTTCACTGTACCTGGTCAATATGTTGAAGATAAAACAGATGGTTTTTCTCTTGGAGAAGCACACATAGGGAGAAAAGCAGCATTCGTAATCTTCTTCTTGTTTGACAGTATGGCCTTGTTTATTTCAGTTGCTGTTGTTGTGATCCAGACGTCTGTAGTCGTGATTGAACAGAAAGCAAAGAAACGACTCATGTTTTGGAT
>JBCEWC010006465.1:0-22992 GCA_038996855.1 Solanum aculeatissimum
AATGTAGGCTACCAAATATTTGACATTTATGGTTTACCTAATCTTTGACTAAAGAAATCTTAAGCCAAAGATGAAGGTCACATTACACATACTGTGCACTGTTGGTGTCACCACCAACCTTATTGCCCTTAGTGTTTCGAACAGTCGTATTTCCAATATTTGCCATGGATGCAGTACTCGAATTTGTTAAGAATTGAATCAGAAACTATGAATCGCAGAAGATCCAAAAAAAACAATTTGTATTGAACTTCACTAATGCCTTATGAAATTCGATTGAATGTACCGATTTGATGAGATTGAAAGAAAGTGAAATCGAAGATGAAGATCACAGAAAATAGCGATCGAATCGCACAGAAAGGGAGTTCGCTAACGAACCTTACTCTGATACCATATTAAACTTCGCACTGATAGTGAGAATTGACCCAGATCATGATAAGGAAGTCATAGCTAACAGTTGAAAGGGAAAAGTAATTCACCGAACATTGCTTTTGGGAAAATGGAAACTAACTATTCTCCTTTGATCAATGTTAGTATTTATATACAAGAGTGAGTTGCTGATAGCTGTATCCAACTAAACAAACAAAATATTCTAACTAATTAACAGATTGCGATCAGCTAACTAACTAACTGATTGGCCAATATAATTAGGTACGGTTAGAGTGTAGTTGTCAATAACCCCTTCGATCCTAATAACAAAACCCGAAAAGACTTATGACCTATTAATTTTTCCAAATGCAACGGAATAACAACGCATGATGATCGTCATTTTATATTTGGGGGTCCAATTCTTACATCTTTGTTAAATTCTATGGTCAGAACAGGAACAAAAAATTGGAGTAATGACTTAATATGCTACATTTTGGAAACTGCTATAGTAACAAAAACTGAGTATTGATTATGTGCCAATATGAAACAACTTCAACTACTCGATCTTGATCATCTTGTTCTTGTTGAATTGACAGTTCATTCTCACTGATACAACCTCAGCAGTCTCAGTACAGCCCCAAAAGAAACTAGAAGTCCAACTAAATTGTAAACATGGGAACCTCACAAACACTTGTCCTGCTTCTTACTATCCGCTAAAGTTCCTGGATCAAAATCAATCCTCTTCATCGTCATCTACGTGTCCAGATTACTTTCGCTGGATTTATGATGATCTATGGCCTTGGAGTAAAACAGGAATCACAGAAGAAATGGTTATGAGAGGCAGAAGTAATGCAGATTTTCGGTTGGTAATCGTGGATGGAAGAGCATATGTTGAAACGTATCGAGAGTCATTTCAAAGCAGAGACACATTTACCTTATGGGGCATTTTGCAAATGCTAAGAAGGTACCCTGGTAAAGTACCTGATTTGGACCTGATGTTCAACTGTGCTGACCGGACAGTTATTAAGACTGAACTCTATCGACGCCCAAATGCCCCTGCTCCTCCACCTCTGTTTCGATACTGTGGAAATGATGCGAGTTTGGATATTGTTTTTCCAGATTGGTCATTCTGGGGATGGTATAGTTTGCACTAATTATTACTTTTTGCTTGTAATATTGATATGATTATAGCTGAACCTGATCTCTTATTGTTCGAAAAACAATGTTTAGGGTAGAGACTAACATAAAGCCTTGGGAGACTTTGTCAAAGGCGTTAAAGAAAGCGAATGAGAAGATAAAATGGAGGAACAGGGAACCATATGCATACTGGAAGGGCAATCCTAATGTTGCTGAAACCAGGAGGGATATGCTCAAGTGCAATGTTTCCAAACAGCAGGACTGGAATGCTCGTATATATAAACAGGTAATCAAATCATGTAAGTTCATCGTCAGCAAATACTAATACAACACGGAAGGTAGAATGTAAAATAAATTTAACACATGTAGGACTGGATTAAAGAACAGAAGCAAGGATTCAAGAAATCAAATTTAGCTAATCAGTGCAACCACAGGTATGTAAATGAAGTTGTTTTTTCATGATTAACAATGTCCTAATCGTTAGTTAATTACATATATCATCTGATCCTAAATGTTATCCTAATTTCTTTTGTTCAATTTTTATGTCAGATACAAGATTTATGTAGAAGGGCAGGCATGGTCCGTGAGTGAGAAATACATTCTGGCCTGTGATTCTGTTACGTTGCTTATAAAACCATACTACTACGATTTCTATAGCAGAGGTTTGATGCCGCTGAAACACTACTGGCCCATAAATAATAAAGACAAATGCAGATCTATCAAGCATGCTGTTGACTGGGGGAATACTCATCAACAAGAGGTAATCTATTTTGCACGTTTTACTGCCAACTTCACCTGAGAGGCTGAAACTTCAATTGATAAAATCATGTGTTCACCATCTTAATGGCATTGTTCCGTGAATTCGCTCACAGGGACATATCTATCTAGATAGAAGATAGTCTAGACCGAATTATAGATACATCAGTATTTCCGTGGACAGAGGTATACATCATATAATGCATACTCTTTTACCATGTCCGTTAAACTATACCCTTAGGATTCAGGAAGATATGAGATGGATGCAATGTAATTTCAACTGGTTCATTAAATGTATATGTGAGAAATCATTAGAAATTCAGCAAACGCTAAGTTTTGAACCCATCATAGAAAAATGCTAACCATAAATATTGAACTCATAAAAGTTAAATTTTGAATCGGGTTGATGCATCATGTCTACACTGCACCCACAGGTACCTACATTAACTAGTAATGCCAATTCTGTCATTTGTGCTTGTGTTAATTTAGGCTCAGGCGATTGGTAAGGCAGCAAACGATTTCCTTAAAGAAGAAGTGAAAATGGATTATGTATACGACTACATGTTCCATCTGTTGAGGGAGTACGCAAAGCTGTTGAAATACAAGCCCCGTGTACCTGAAAAAGCAATTGAGCTTTGTTCAGAGGTGATGGCATGCCCAGCTGAAGGAGTGATAAAGAAGTTCATGTCAGAATCTATGGTGCTAGGACCCTCGGACGCAATACCTTGCAACATGCCACCTCCCTTTACTCCTGCAGATGTTCACTCTATTCTTGTTACAAAAGAAAATTCAATAGAACAAGTTGAATCATGGGAGCAACAATACTGGAAGAACAAAAAACCAAACATCAATGAAGATTAATTTAATTCTTACTATACATTAGTGAGGTAATATATTTGTCAACTAAACTAAGTTATGAACTCAGGGGCAAATTTTGGTTTCTGACTACTATCTATGTGGTGGATAGAGTAATTGGTGATTAACAAGTTGAACCTATTTATTTATTGATACTTTGGAGTTTATTTCTAGTCCCTTTATTAGGGGTCGGCTGAAAATTTTCAAAATGAATCTAAATATCCAAAACAGTTGAACATTATTTGTTTGACTTTAAATGTGGTGCTATTCATTGCCCCAATAATTAGGAACTTGGTTAAACACTTAATAGAATTTTGCAAACCCGTGTAAGACCATAATGTTTGAAAAGTCTAGTAATATTTGGCCTAGGGGAAATATATAATTATTGAGGTCCATAAAAGCATACAACAGAACCGACCCTCAAAATAATAGATAGACAACTGGTACACACTATTTAGGGGAGGTAGCGTAACGTTATTACATATCAGTAAATTGCGGGATAATGTTCGATAGAAATCTTAAATTCTCAATTTAATATTGCTACAAATTTGCAGTATCACAACGTTAGAACTGAATTAAATGAAAGGAAGTGGTGTTGGAAAACTTGCAAATAAATGGATTGCTTTGATACATAATCTGTATCAATTAATATTTATGATATAAAATCAGTTATAAGTATTTGTATTACTATTTTGTTAAAAAGATATTTTTTTAATTATAAAAATATTTTTAAGGATTGAATTAAAAAAGTTTGACACATGAGATAGGAAAAAGAATACTCTTTCTTTTTTTAATTTATGTGACGTAATTAGTATAAATTATTTTTTTATAATTTAATTTTAAACATTTCATTTTATTCTTAATGAGGTGATATATAACAAATTTCTGACTTATGTAAAACTACAATTTTTTTCTTAAATTTCAACTCCAAACAAATATACTTATGGAAAACTCAATAGTTCAATTAATTGACTATTTGAACTCTATCTTGTTGGTTGGAGGTTTGGAGACATACTATGGGATTCAAAGATTTTCAAATTGAGCAGGATCAAAATAGAATATTTAGAGTGCAAATCCAGTGTTGCGAGGGATGAAGCGAACATCGAAGTGAGGCTTGCCACTCAATCTATTCCCAAGAGAGAAAGGTTTAAATATTTTGGATCCATCATATAGAGTAGTGGTGATATTGATTATGATGTCACACCTTGTATTGGAGCAACATGGATAAAATAGAGACTTGTCTCTAGAGTATTGTGTGATAAGAAGATGTCACCTAAACTTAAAGGTAAGTTTTACAGAATGGTGGTTAGACCGTTTTTGCTATATGGAGTGAAGTATTGGTCAGTCAAAAACTTGCATGTTCAGAAGATGTATGTTGCAGAGATGAGGATGTTAAGGTGGATGTGTGGACATATCAAGTGTGATAAGATTAAGAATGAGATCATTCGGGAGAGATTAGGGGTGGCGTCTATGGCAGACAAGATGAGAGAGGCGAGACTGAGATGGTTTGGGCATATGCAGAGGAGGAGTGTGGACGCTTCTGTTAAAAGGTGTGAGAGGATGGATTTACGGGTTACATGAACGGATAGAGGTAGACCGAAAAAGTATTAGGGGAGGTAATTAGACAGGATATGGTGTGACTTTATATCACCAAGGACATGACTTTAGATAGAAAAGAATGGAGGTCGTGTATTAGAATAGAAGGTTAATAGGCTAGTAGAGGTAGAATTTTATCTTGCTTTGTGACGTAGTAAGTTAGTAGAATTAGTCGCGTCTTTAATTATTGTGTTATTATTGTTAGTCATTTATTTTGCTATTTTTAGTGTATTATGAATTATCAATTATTTTTTATTTCAATTATTAGCCTATATCTAATATTTTTTTGTTTTTGGGCTGAGATATTTGAGTTGAGAGTCATTTAAAAATAATTTTTTTATCTCGATGAGATAGTGCTAAGGTCTGCATATATTTTTATCCTCCGTAAATCTCACTTGTGTGATTTCACTAAATAAGTTATTGTTGTTGAATTCTATCTTATCGTGGAGAGTTTAATTTTGTATTACGTCAATGATAGTTCAATTCTCCCGCTTTGTAATTTGGAATTTTGGATCCCTTTCCCACCCTCAAATTTTTTAAAAATAAAATAAAATAAAAACGTAATCAAATGTATACTTGGCATAGAAAAGTGAAACTCCAGAATCCCTATGAGTAATTCACATGTAGTCGCCCCCACAGCCATCAAATTGCATGAAAATTTGCCACCTAGAGCACGATGTTTGGTAGCATCTACTAATTACTCCCTCCGTCCAATTTTATTTAGCCCCTGTTGACTTGGCACAGGAATTAAGAAGTAGTAAATGATAGAGGTAATTTTACCAAATCACTCTTTGAATATAATTAATACAATGTATTGAAAAATGTAATAGGGAAATGACTATAATTAATGACAAGGGTAAATTAGGAACTAAGTGTAAAATTATCTCTTAATTTCATAAATTGGACAAGTATTGTTAGACATCCTAAAATAATATAGGGATCAAGTAAAGATGAACGGAGAAAGTAGCAATAATTCCATAAATTGCTCCTCACACTCTATTATTGTTCCTATCCATGCTGCACGCTTAAATAAAGAGCAAAAGTCCACTCATTTCGCAGCATATTCATTATTAGTGCATATTATATGTGATAAAACTGCTATTCTGTTTATTAGAATTTCAAGTTTGAATTTAGTATATGATACGAAATTGAATTAGTTAGATTTAATATGAACATTGATAAAAAATTAAAAATTAAAAAATTATTATTGCACAAGTGACCCCTCTCACCATTAGGATATACTTTTTTTGGTTTATTTTTATTTGTCTATTATGTTATTTTGGGATGTCTAATTTTATAAAATTAATAAATAATTTATTTTTGTTACTTTTTCCATCCATCTTTACTTGACTTTATACTATTTTAGGATGTCCAACAATACTTGTCCAACTTATGAAATTAAGTGACAATTTTACAGTTAGTTCCTAATTTACCCTGTCATTAATTATAGTTATTTCCCTATTACATTTTTCAATACATTGTATTAATTATATTCAAAGGGTGATTTGGTAAAATTACCTCTATCATTTACTACTTCTTAATCCATATGTCAAGTCAATAGGGGTCAAGTAAAGATGGACAGAGGGAGTATTAAATCTGTTCATAATTAGATGTCAAAAATTTCCTAGTTTGGTTTTCATTTTTACTTGTCAATTTTTAAAATTCAAGGTAAGACAAATTATTTTTGCCTATTCTACCCCTAATTTATTTACCAAATTAGACCCCTAAAGCTTTTTACCCCTAATTTATTTACCTAATTAATAGGGGTAAAGTGATAATTTTGCTACATTAATCATTGTTTTTTTAATAGGTGTGTCATGTCAAAACTTGACATCTAATTGTGAACGGAGAGAGTAGTATTCATTTTTCAATGTTTAAATGCTTATATTTAATAAGGATAATTTGATAATACTCTCTCCGTCTCAAATTAATTGAATTTTTGAGAGGTTTTTTTTAATGTTCAAAGCGAATGTTTGAAACTTTTTCCATATTTGAATATTGAAGTTTTCTATTTTCTAGGAGATAAATTACACTATGTATTTATGATTTCACAAAGGGCAACAGTGGAAAGTATGGTGTAAATTTTGTCTTTGAATATTTTTCTTAATATATGTATATTACCTCACAAATTCAATTAAAATGAGACGAAGAGAGTATTACTCCTTTACTACTTTTTAATTACTATACTAATTAATAGTGGACAATTATTATTAGACAGAGAAAGTATATACTTATTGACCCCCCACCCCAAGGGGCGAAGCTATCCTGTGTAAGAGGTTCATCTGAATTCCTTCGATGAAAAATTATATTATTTATATATAATTAAATAACTTTTTTTAATATACAGTAGATATTAAACCCTCTTTAATTAGCTCATATGACTACTTTTCTAGATTTTGAACCTGTAGGTGACAATTCTAATTTCGCCACGGGCAATCACCACCCACGCACGCAACCTTCGCACTATTCTTCCAAATACCAATTGTCTAAATATCCAAAACTGTTGCCGAAAAACCTGCTGGACTCTGTTTCTTGTCTAATTTAGCAGCATTCTCCATTAATTACTGCCAAAACAGGTTGCCGAGATCTTTATAACCCCACCCCCACACACCTCAAACTTCACATTATTCTCTTTCCACTTTGCACTTTCTTCTTCCTATAATAAATATTCATCTCCTCCTCTCCGATCCACACCACTCATATTTAATATTCTGAATTTATACATTTTTTTTTTTTAAAAAAAAGGCTTCATTTTAAATGTCACCGATGGACTAATCAGGGTACAAAAAGTCAAAATAAATTAAATTACATCATCAAATATCTCCATATTTCAGCCACTTATTCTCCCTTTTAATTTCTTGGCCAATAGAGTATACTTAGGGCTCTGTAATTGAAATGCCGTTTTAGGTGGGATACCCTAAGGTCTTGTGAATTGCTTTCTAAAAATAAAAAAAAGTCAAAGTTTGGTGTTTGCATTAATTGACAATTGACATTTAATATGGAAGAAAAATTTGGCATGTTATTGATTTGTATTTGGCGGTGCATGCAACAAGCTGCATCATTGTGCTGACAAGTGTTATTATCAAGCTAAGCCGATTGGCTAAAAGAGGCATTCATGGCGTCCAAGATGACTTCTACCCTGAGATCTTCATTAACACTCTTCGTCTCCGTTATCCTTTTCATCGGAGCTATCTTCTCCACGCGCTTCCTCAACTCTCCCTTCGACATTAATGTAAGTTTGTTTTTTCTTAATTTTTAATTAATGTGATTTTTCTTAATTACTTAAAACTCTATTTATGTTAATGATATTCTTACTCCTTTTCACCCCTACAAAGTACAAACCAAAGCGCCAGTTCCAGGGAAATTAATGTGATTTTTACATTCATTTTCTCTCATACAGCTTACCGTCAAAATGCGTGAAAAATCTATTCGGACTGAAATAGAGGAAACTTTATACTCCCTCCGCCTCTAAACAGATAGTTCTTAATGTATATCATTTTACAAAATTAATACATAAATAATATTATTCTTTTTAATTTACACTTGATAGTTAATAAATTTTAAAAAGATATATTTGATTAATTAGAAGAACTAAAAAGTAATTAATATATATTAAAAAAAGATAAAATAATAAAGTTATATGTTTTCTTAATGCAAGTGTCATCATAAAATGTGAAGTATAAAATGGACCAAAGAAAATAGTAAATTTTTTCATGTAAAAATATACGATTATTTTATCATCCATTTGATTAAAATATTATTAAAAATAATCACTAAATATTTTTTATAGTAAATCTTAGTGGTAAAATAATGGGTTTTTAATAGTGTTTGTATGTTTTTCCCACTGTATTATAATTTCTGATTTCTCCAGCTCAGTTGGGCTGCGGGAGCGCATGTAAGAGGGTTGGGGTGTTTATCCTAATTCTTTTTAAACATTTACAAATATATATTATATAATATAGAGTTCTTAGTCTATATTTAAAATTGACTTAGTAATTTAAGCAAAGTAAAATTCACTTTTAAGATTTTCTGTTTAAATTTTAGATATTATATGTTTATTTTCAATTTTTTATGGCAAAAATTTTGAATCCGCCCTCAAGCAAGAGGATTTAACACCAATATGAGGTCCTTTTGAACTTTTATATTTAAAACTTTGTTCGTTTGGCCATAGATTTTGTTTGCCCGATTCCGGATAGTTTTTCTTTTTTCTTTTTCAGAATTTTATTTTGAAAATGATTCCGATACAATTATTATAATTTTTACTCATTTAATTTAAAATTAATTTTTTGGTATTTGAAAACCCTAAAACATTTAAATATTTATGTTTTAATATTTTTTAAAATTTAAAAATAAATAATTTTTTTTAATGACAGTTGAGCACAATAAGCGGCCGTACATTATGAAGGTGCAAAAAAAAGTGTTGGGCGAAGATGCGGCGGGTTTGTAATTTTACCATCTTTAACGCTGTCGTTTAGCGCTTTATTTCTTTCGGAAAGTACTCTATTAAAACGTCATACGCCACTTTTCGTGTGAAAAATCAGGCCAAGTGTCCTAACTGTAATTTTACGTGGCATTATTTTGTGCTACGATTAGGCATTCTAGGTCCGGTTGCCAATGTTCTACAAATCCACGTGTTCGTCCTCCACTTTTTTCGTCCTTTTTCTTATTTTATATCTCATTTATTTTTATTTGATCATTATATTACTTTAGGGTAGTCCAGAGCTATTAAAAAAACAGAATTTAATGACAAATAAATTTTGTAGTTAAATAACAAAATTCATTTTTCATTCTAGATTTTCGTTAGGTACAAGCAAGCTAGCTACGGATTAGCAATGTAATTTGTAACAAATTTTGGTTTTCAGTAGTGATGTTGTCTAATCTTTGTTCTTTAATTTTATTATTACATGTTGATTCTTTTGCTTCGACTGTTGTATTTTGTGTTGTTGCTACTATTTTCTTCTCCGTTATGTTCTTAACATATTTGTTTCACTAATATACTTTTATTTTTATACATGATTTTAGTGTCTTTAATTGAGCTTAGTGTCACGATCCGCCACTTGACCATTAAGAAAAGGGAAGAATTTAGAATCAAGGAGAAGAAACTTGAGTCTTGGAGAGGTTTGAGAAAGACTACAAAAGATCTAGTTGATCATCATGAGTATTCTAAAGGAAGGACTAAAGTGTAAATATTCAGGAACTTGTAAAGTAATTATTATTTACACTTTGGTTCATAGGGAGTAGTATAAATAGGAGAGCCATCATTTGTAAGGCATGAACCAAGAAATTGTAAGCAATCTTCCATAAGCAATACAAGGCTTCTTTCTAAAAAGTTCTCTTGTTTTCTCATATCTAGCGTTTCCTCAACAATCATGATAAATAGTCTTACTTGTGCTTATAAGATCATGAAAGATTCGTGAGCAAGTTGACAAGTGTTACACGAAAGTCTTAGTGAAAGTCTAAGTCCGTGACACTAGGATTTATTAAAAACAAACTATTTATCTTCAAAAAGTAGGAATAAGGTTGTGTATACATCATCATCCCCAAGCCCCACTTGTAGCAGGATTACATTAGATATGTTGTTATTGTTGGTCGTAAGACAACTTAGATTATATTTTTGATCGTAAGACAACTTAGATTTATATTCTTGATCGTAAGACAACTTAGATTGAAGTATATCATAAAATTTGTACGTCGGGAAAAAATTATCACTTCAGATTTTTTTACAAAAAGAATTAAATTAAATTGTTCTAAATTAAGAAAGTAACCATTATTCCTTAAACAAAATAAAATGGAAACGGTTTCATATAAACACAAAATGAGGGAGTATTTGGGATTTTGCTTGGACCAACAACTTGTAGGTGGCCCTAGCTTAGCTTAACCTAACCAGATTTCAGTAGTAGTTGACTTTACTAAGAATTTGCAGCAATTGGGTTGGTAAAGTCGAAATTTTTTGTAGTCACTTACTTATTTAATTTGTATTTAAGTTATTTTATTTTAATTTACTTAATTAGAAACTGTACATTTGAGCTGAAAAAGATTTTGATAATTCTAAATGTACTTTTAACTCTTTAAAATATTGTAATTTTCTATCGTGCATGATGATAAACCACTTACTACACTGGATAAGATGATGTAATAAACGCTGAACGCAAGTCCATTTTTCTAAGAACTTGAGGAAATGAAGAGGAGCCTAATCCCATTAGTTGCTAGAAAATAATTTGGTGAAAGAATAACATGAACATCCTGGCTAGTCTAAAAGATTTTGTTCCACTAATTATTTGTTGTATAAAGCATCCATGAATTTGTGTAATGACACGATATACCAATACCGTTCATTATACACATCTTGTTCTTGCCTAAAGCCTTAACCAATTCATCATCTTATTGAATCTGGGCTAATGGTTTATTCTTCCAAATTGACAGTCTAGCACAGGTTATTCTTCACGAAAGACAATATTAAGCCCCATAACATGCCACAATCGTGCTGATACAAGTCCAACAATCTCAAAACAGCCCCAAAAGAAACTGAAAATCCAACTAAATTGTACACTTGGGAACCTCACAAGTACTTGTCCTGCATCTTACTACCCGACAAAGTTCACGGATCAAAATCAAGCCTCTTCATCAACTCCTCCGCCTACGTGCCCAGATTACTTCCGTTGCATCTACGACGACCTATGGCCTTGGAGAGAAACAGGAATCACCAAAGAAATGGTGATGCGAGCCAAAAGGACAGCAGATTTTCGTTTGGTGATAGTAAATGGAAGAGCATATGTTGAAACCTATCGAAAGGCATTTCAAAGCAGAGACACATTTACATTATGGGGCATTTTACAAATGTTACGGAGGTACCCTGGTAAAGTACCTGATTTGGACCTGATGTTCGACTGCGTTGACTGGCCAGTTATTAAGACTGAATTCTATCGACACCCTAAGGCTCCTGCTCCTCCACCGCTGTTCCGATACTGTGGGAATGATACGAGTTTGGATATTGTTTTCCCGGACTGGTCATTCTGGGGATGGTACAAACCTTAATTTTCTTGCATGCAAATTAATTTGATAATTTTAAAGATTTTAGTGAACCTTCTCTCTTTTTGTTTCAAAAACATTGTTTAGGCCAGAGATTAATATAAAGCCTTGGGAGACTCTGTCAAAGGACTTAAAGAAAGGGAACGAGAAGATAAAATGGACCGACAGGGAACCATATGCATACTGGAAAGGCAATCCTGTTGTTGCTGAAACCAGGAAGGATCTGCTCAAGTGCAATGTTACAGAAAAGAAGGATTGGAGTGCACGCGTATACGCTCAGGTATCTTGTTCTTCGATATATGCAATCATGTTCATTGTGGCTTGTCAGAAAAATACAAATCCGTGATGACCCTATATGCTAGGAGTAGGAGTATTACACATGAAGGCTCATAATAGCTTCTACTATGATGTCAAATATGAAAAAGGTGAGAGATGAGCACTCTCGATTTTGGTCAATTTCTCCCGTCATATTTGGAGGTTGAGCCTCGGTGAGGAATTTCTTAACTTATTGTCCTGATATTTTCAAGAGTTGTGAGAAATATCAGTAGATCAGAAGTGTAAACTTAATTCTCTACATTTTCTGTGTGTTTTCTTCACTCGCTCCCATTCAGAAATTGATATCTCAGAGCTTGGGAAAAAAAGTAGCTGCGTTTCTCACATTTGAGATAAAGAAGAACCTTAAAGAGGTTCAATTTAGCATAAGCAGAAAGTTTATCTTCTGGTATTTCTTAATAGTAATATAATTGCTACAGTGAATGTGTATGTGGAACATGTCCGTCATCTTCGCTGCAGATTCCCCCCTCTAATGAGGCTAATTACATGATTAGTGATGGTAGAAATTGAAGAATGTAAAAGAATTTTATCTGATGAATCTATCATTATATGTAGGACTGGATTCAAGAACAGAAGCAAGGTTACAAGCAATCAGACTTAGCTAGTCAGTGCATCCACAGGTACTAAAATAAAGTTGATTTTCTTACCTCTATGGCTTTATTTTTCATTAATGTGTCCGTGTTTGTTAATTATATCTTTCTAAATCTTGTCCTATCTCTCTCTTTTATTCCTTCTGCAATTATGTCAGATACAAGATCTATGTAGAAGGATCTGCATGGTCCGTGAGTGAAAAATATATTCTGGCCTGCGATTCTCTTACATTACTTGTAAAACCCCACTACTACGATTTCTACACCAGAGGTTTGATGCCGCTGCAACATTACTGGCCCATTAAAGATGATGACAAATGCCAATCAATCAAGCATGCTGTTGACTGGGGCAATACTCATGAACAAGAGGTAATCTATAATCTGACCCCAACTCTTTTCACGAATGGCTGCCAATTCACCTGAAAGGCTGAAACTTCAATTGTATAAAATCATTATTCACAAATCCAATAAATTAGCTAGAAAATGCTGTCTTGAGCATAGTAAACGACAGAAGTATTTGTGGCTTAAGTTCTATCAAGCCATTGCTTAGCTTAAACAATTTGACCATCCTTTTAGATGTCAGGAATACATTATAGTGTATACTGTTCTATTGTTCAAGTTTAGTGTCCATTAAACTATCTCCTTGGGAGGATATGGTGGGTCTAGCTAGCTATAAGGCGGATGCAATGTAGTTCTGACTGGTTCAACTGCATCACAAATATATATGTGATAAATCAATAAAAACTCAACAAATACTAAGCTTGAACCCTTACTTGCAGAAGTGCAACAGAGTTCAGTCGTGAGAACATAAATATTGAAACAATACAATCTAAATCTTGAATCCCCAACTGGATAGCTGAGAAATCAAATCTTCATGCAGCATGTTCACTCTGCATCTACTGAATGACATACATTTACTTCTATCACCAATTCTCACATGTATGCTCTTAAATAGAATATGAGATGAGTCGGTGTTAATTTTTCTGCCACCACATTTTTCGTGTTTTGTGAATAAAATAGGCACAGGCGATTGGTAGGGCAGCAAGCGATTTCATTCAAGAACAACTCAAAATGGATTATGTGTACGACTACATGTTCCATCTCTTGAGTGAGTACTCAAAGCTCTTGAAATACAAGCCCACTGTACCTCAAAAGGCAGTTGAGCTTTGTTCGGAGGCAATGGCATGTCCAGCTGAAGGAGTGATAAAGAAATTCATGTTGGAATCTATGGTTGAAGGCCCCTCGGACGCGATACCTTGCAACATGCCACCTCCCTTTGGTCCTGCAGGTCTTCACTCTATTCTTGATAGAAAAGAAAATTCTATAAAACAAGTTGATTCATGGGAACAGCAATACTGGAAGAATGAAAGCAAACAACAACGAAGATTTTAGCCTTTTTTATACATAGGTTACACGTCGTAAGGTATATTGTTTTTGGATAGAGTTAGTTGTATTAATTAATCATCTAACATTAGAATGAAGCACGAACGATGAATCTTGATGTTGAGATAACATATGTTTAGGAGGAAAACAATATGTTCATTTGCAGCTCAGTGACATAACTTAAAACTGAAACAAGAAGAGAGGGCAATCAGAAGTTTTATTTAGGAGAAAAATCACCATTTGATACATAGCAGAGTGCTGTTAAGTGATTGCAGCATAATGAGTAGAGAGTAAGGCACATACATAGTGTTACATCAGAAATACAAAGATCAATGGATGATATGAACACAGCAAAGAAACTGGAAATATGCAAAGTGCATAGAGCCAAGGCTGAAGATGTTTTAAGATGAGACGACTTAGAAGGCTCGCGATTTTATAAGATCAAAGCTCATTTCACTAGGTTCTGTTGCTTGCAATTCAACTTGAATTCCATCCAGCTCTCTCTTGAATCTGTCTTTTGAGCTAGCGTACACCATCTTCATCCTCACCCTTGATGATTCAGGTGACCTAAAAGACATCACTTAGGATTATTAGAATGGGGGCAAAACTGGACAAAATAGTTGTGAGAATTGTCAAGAGACAATAAGAACCCTAGAACAATTTAATTGAATTGACTAGTGAATCATTTAGCATATGCTTTGGAAACCACCACAAAACTCAAAACGAAGAATTTCATGACAAAACATGTTTTTCTCTTTAATGAACTGTTTATATGCATACCAAGCAATAAAAAAAATCTTGCTTTTCTGGCAATTTTCATTAGTTATGAAGTCGAAATCAAAGACTGCATAACGACATTCATCAGGAGGGAGAGAGCTGGCGAAATCATCGTAGCTTTCTTCAGGGCTGCCAAGTTTCTCTACCACTACTTGCTGACCATCAATCTTGAAGATAATGAACCTGTAGTTTCTCTTTGCTTTTAATTCTAAGAATTTTAGCTTACATTCATCTTGCACTGCCGTTCCAGCCACAGCATTCGCCTGCAATAAAAATGAAATGACAATAACGATATAGTTGAATTTATACGCGCACCGACTGGACAAGTTTCACCCAATGACTCATGAATCCTAAAATAAGATCAATAGCAAGTAAGCCTCTATCTTCAATCATGCATCGAGTAATTTGAGGCACCATGTACCAACCAGTGTTATGTGAAAATAATTTATTTTGTTTTTCCAAGAACTATATGCTTAGTGGATGCACCCTGCACTAGCACTCTCTATCTTAAATACTCTGTAACAATATCACTTTTCCAGGCTTTGAGAAAACGCAACCCCTTCCATCATAAAGCACCAATTTTATTTTTAATTTTTACTAATCAGTTGAATGTAAGATGTATAACATGACAAAATGGTGATTGAACAGACAAATGAAGGAAAGATAGTATACCATGGCGTCGTGGAATGAGATAGATAAGGATCTCTGCCTGGAAAATTGATAGAAAAAAAAAAAAGGGGGATAGAGGAGAAAATGGTAGAGATCCTTGAATTCGTAAGAGAGGAAAAACACTGCAGCTGGTTTATTTATTTATAAATACAAGAGACATATTCGGAGTTTAAAGAGGAAGTGTTAGATAAGGGGTTGTGAGTATTTTAATCATTTTATGGGTTGACATATTTTGTAAAATTATTTTATCTCACCTTCAATATGTGGTAGTAATCCATCATTTTAGTACAAATTACGGATAAAATCCATTATATAATTTCTCTGTTTTATACTTGCAATATGGTTGGCTCAAAATTCATTTGAATATCAATTTTTTCTTACCTAACATGACTAAATGCATAGCACAAACTCAAAAACATAAGCTATTAACTAGAAAATTTTGACAAGGAGGATTCTCATACGTGGTACAGCATAATACAACATGTATTCGTGAGGGAGGACCAGGTCAGCAGAAGCAGAAGTGGGAAGCATGCACTTTCACCAAAGAGAAAAAATTATATGGTGGATACACAGTTTAGAAATGAAAAAAATAATAATTAGAAAATAGTCCTCTTTTCTTGGTCATACGACCCTCACCAACTAGAGGAGAAAAGAATATTGCAAAATGAAAATTGAAAGTGAATTGCAGTTGTTGGACAACAAATATGGAGCACCAGTTCTATTCAATAGATTGCACTTTCCAGTTCTTCTAGAGATTCACTCATCCTACAAAATTAACAACTTTAGATTCTTTTTTCTTCTTTAATTTAGCATCGCCATCTTCATTAACTTCCTCTGCCATGAAGTTGAAGTCATCCTCAAGGTCATCCCCACTGCTGAGTTTGGTAACTTGTCCCCTTGGCCGGTCTTCAAATTGAGCTGTCAGAAACAAGGGAAAGGTCACAAAAAGAAGATGGACAGTTGAAACCAAACCAACACTAGCAAAGCAATAGCATATGCTACCACCAAGCCACAGCATATAGTAAAAAAATCTATCAGGGCATTTTGGAATCAATTAAGGAGCACACAGACATCCATCAAAGCTATTCAGATGGCAGACACTTACGACATGACATTTCTCTTCTAAACAATCCCCCCACACGTCAACAAAATGCACTGTCCCCTTGCTACATGTACCATAAAATTCATGGAAAATATGGAACCGATGGAGTATGAAAGAGGACATGAGAAGGTACAGACTTTGTTACTGTATGAGGCCTTTAATTATATATAACAAATATGATAAACAGACAACTGTTGCTTGATTAATTCTCTTCTGCACCAAAAGAAATTGGCTTTGCTGTGCCATGGCCAAAACCTGTTCCACTGAGCAGGGAAAGCAAGAAATTTCTGACAAAGTTGTCAACTGTCTTTATACCATCGAGAATAAACAAGATTAGGCCATACAAAAAAAAAAAGTACAGTAGAAGAGAGCAAGTGGTCAGTTTGTCAAGCTCATATGCAGCTTGCTAAATCTGCAACTGTTGAGGGCACAATGATTAGGTATGTAGGACATGAACCAAACTGAATGACAAGGAAAGTACAGAGTGTGAACATGTACAGTAATAGCATATAAAATAAGACGTTAGAAAGTTAAACATGTAAAACGATAGTACGGGACGAAAATAGCATACAAAACGTTGCAAGCAGTAAAAATGCTTGATAGGAGTATATTTTTTCCTAAAAGTGAAGGCACAACGCAGTACTGGAAGTGTTGAAGAGCAGATTAATGGAATAATATTAAATACGTACAAATTTTAAATCTATCGATGGACACATCAGAAGCTTTGCCAGTTTTATTAGGACAGTCTCTTGCCAAATGTGTGACACCGCCACAAATTTTGCAACAACCACCCTGCAAAAGAAGTAATCAAAAATTTAAACTCCTAACCTCCTGTGAAAACAATGTCTTTCATTTCCTTCTCAGAAATGAGCTCATTTTGATAATAAACATGAAGGTATCGAACCAGCATCAGAAGGTAGCTGTGAAGTGTTTGAAAATGAAGTTTGAAGCCAAACAAATATATGTACCTTTGGGTATATGCCATGAGTATTTTTAGGGCAATTCTTACTCAAGTGACCTTGTTCTTTACAAATAAAGCAACTGGCAAATTTTGTTCCACCTGCATAGATGATTTTATTAAAATTTAAAGAAAAGAAACAAGAAAAATCTTTCTAATAGAAGAGATATTATTGTTAGATCGGCTTTGATGGACTCTTGGAAAGCAAACGCAACTCAATCTGAAGCACTTCTTTTTTGTCAGTTGAATGTTTGTTGTCTCCGCCAAAGAAATTCTGAAACTAATTTTTTAACTTGGCATCAATGCAATTTAGGTCGACTCCTGTTTTGCAAGTATGGATTAATGGTGTTCGGTTGGTCAAGACAACAATATAACAGTTCAACACTGTGACCCCACCAGTTGGTTCAGCAACTTATTTAGTAGTTTAGCCTTGATTATTCAGACTTCCATACCGAGCATTATTAAGTTGATACACAGAGTACATGAATGACAGTGGACCAGTAGTGAAATTGCAATGAGGAGGACAAAGAAAGCTCGAAACCTGAAGAAATCTATGTACGCAAAAAAAGGGAGTTAAAGAGATACTATTAGATAAGGTCAAAGACAAAATACCATCTTGTAGCGGATAGGGGCAGTTAGCCAAAGAATGACTTGTTTCCCCACAATTGTAACATAACTTCTTATCCACCACTTCATCATTCTTGTCGGGGCAATTCTTCAGGCTGTGACCACGTCGACGACAAAGCAAACATATCTTCATAGACACATATCAAACAAAAGCAGCAGAAATCAGTACTAGGCAAATAACATTCTTCTAGTGTGGCAAAAGATCATCTTTTATAATATTGGGCCATAACACTACAAGTCAAGACTAAATAGATTCTGTCCAAAGGCCAAGTTTGGTATAACTTCAAATGTTTTTACCAGAAAAGGAAACATTTTACCTATGAAAATCATTTGCTAATTCGTTTTCCAGTGTTTAATTGGTGTTAAGAAGTCCCACATTGGAAAAGGGATAAGCAATTGGTCTCTATATGGACTTAGACAACCCTCATCCTACAAGCTAACTTTTGGGTTGAGTTAGGCCCAGGTGTCATATCTTTACAATTAGGAATAAAAATTGGTGGTATTAAAGAGTGGTGGAGGATTGACTGACGACCAAGGGTGGTGTTTGGTAACAATTATAAGTTGTAAAGGGTAGTTAATTGGGAATAATGGCATGGAATATATATATTCTCTTTCTAAGTAAAGTAAGTAAATGCAATTTGATTCTAGTTATGGAACCTTAAGTTCATAATAGGTTACCATACATTTTGCGTAAATCTTATATTTTTAGCAGCTAAACTTCGGACTGACTACACCATGGGGAACCAAAATATCAAGCATTATTATTCAATTAAATGAAATGTAAAAATAAGGCGACATAATGAAACAGCAGATTCAATTCAATTTTCAATTTTCTCATCCCCTATGAAGTTGTTGTTAGCATTTCAGGCACCATTCCAATAAACCCTACTGGTCAAGGGTCGGATGCCACAGAATGATATCACATAAATAGACTCTAACTATCATAAGCTCCAGCAGAGTAGCATATGAACCAAAAATATGCGAAGTTGCAATACAAATATACACAATAATGAATTAAACCAAAGTTTAAAAGCACACCTTATTCTTTTCCCATTCCGCTTTCTTAGGGCAATCCTTAGCAATATGGTCTTTTTCTTTACATATAAAACAGCTTTCACCAGGCTTCATTCCAGCGACTCTAAAAGGGTGCTTTGTAAATGAACGTTTCTTGTTAGGATCTTTGGATTCTCCTTTTTTCTTCTTGAAGCTGCTCTTCTTCTTCTTTTTCTTGTTGGGGTCTTTGGGCGGAGTTGGTTCTGGCTTGGGGAATAGTTCTGGATGAGCTTCCTTGTATCGTTTTCGAGCTAATTTCTGCCTTTTGCTCACCATTTCTCTAACACTATTATTCCTCTGCTTTATGAATTAAAGTTTAATGCTGAAGCAAATAAGAGCAGCTCCAAGGTTGAACACGGTGAAGGAGACAGTTGAAGACGAGGGTTTTTGTGATGTTTGGATACCCAAATTCGACATTACGACCCGATTTTGGACAGCCCAAAGCTTCATGGGTTTTCGGATTCAGGGCAAACCAAGACCATTTAAAATTGGGAAAAAGTAACGATACACTCACAAGTTATTGAGAAAAAATATTTAAATAAAAAATAATTTTTTTTTTAATTACAAAAATTGGTCATACCTTGGGCTACATATTCTTACATATTTTAATATGGGTTTAAGTTATCGATAGACACCTAAACTTGTTCGCATTATTCACTTAGACACCTCAACTACAATAAGTTCCAAATAGACACCTCAACCAGCCATAATTTAAACCACATAAATATTTTTGTCCTAGTTGGCACCTTGTGTGAGGTGCACGCAAAAGTGGGGCGTGAGAGCTGTTAAAAGCTCTCTAACCTGCAACCATTTATGGTAAAGTTACCGTTAAAAGCTCCCTCTCCTCCATTAAAATGGTAACGAAACTATGTATGCTCCAATATCTTTTTTGCTCGTTTATGGAGTTGTTGAAATTCTTTGCGATCTGTTTTTCTCCTTTTTCATCTATTCTTAATTCTAATTTTTATTTGGGTTAGTTTTCCTCCTTCTCCATTTCTCTTCCTGTCGATTTTAGTTCTGTTCTTCTAGTGTTTTAGTTCAGTTCTTCTCCTTCTCCATTTGTAATCTTCCAGTATTTTAGTTTTGTTCTTCTCCTTCTCCATTTCTATTATTTTCATTTTCGGATTCTTGCGGA
Source organism: Solanum aculeatissimum (assembly GCA_038996855.1). Lineage (NCBI taxonomy): Eukaryota > Viridiplantae > Streptophyta > Magnoliopsida > Solanales > Solanaceae > Solanum > Solanum aculeatissimum. The sequence continues at coordinate 20,367 of JBCEWC010006465.1, forward strand.
GGCAGTGAATATGTCGCAAGTTTTAGAAATCTTATTTTTGAATTCTTAACCCAGCAACTTTCAAATTCTTATTTTGGAGCATTGAATATGTCACAAAATTCAGTCAATATTGAAGAAGCTGATATATGTAATTGTGATGATTATTGTCGTCTGAAAACTTCAAGAACTCCATTAAACCCAGGTCGTAGATTTTTTGGATGCAAATCACCAAAGGTTTGTAAGTTCTTGAAAATTAAAATTATTTTTTTGTCTAGAATCTTTCTATTTATTCTTGAATTGTGTTTGTAGGAAAATGGTGGATGTGACTATTTTAGATGGATTGATCCTTCACCGGAATGTGTTGACGTTCAAGCTAAGATGATGTCGTCATTAATAAACAGATTCAAAGATGGTGAAAATCTCATTGATCGACTAAAGGAAAAAGCAAAAGAGTTTGAAGAAGAAAGAGATTATTTGAAAATGAAACTGAAGGAAAGTGAAGAGAAGATGATGGTAATGAACCACAAACTGAAGAAAGTTAAACTACAAAGAGATTCGACAAATACGAAATTTAATAGAATTGTGATTGTTCTTTTTTGTCTAGTTACTATTAAATGATTTTTTAATCTAGTGTAGTGTTGTGGTAGTTAACGTAAGCATTTAATTAGTTAAATGTCGAATGTTATGAAGATATCCCTTTGAGTATTGGATACGCCCGACTTTGACGTAGTTCTTTACCTTCTTAAGTTGAGTTGTTAATTGATTTATGTACAATAATGTTTTGATTAAGGATTACAAGTAATGAATTCTCTTGATTTAGTCATAACCCAATGTTGTTGAATTCATGTGCATCAAGTATGTGCAAAGTCCTACCAAGTGATTATGTATCTCAGTAAGTACAACATATGATATATCACAAAGATGTAGTAGCATTAACATAAATTGGTCATAACAAATTACATCTTGAGTTCAAAATAAAACTGAAACTACATCTTGAGTTCAAAAGTAAAATTAAGTATTAATATTACATTGTTCAAAATCCATAGCCCAAAATCTCATTTTCATTCCAGATTAAGTACTTGTTTGAGGTTTCACAAGTTGTTGCCACTTTATGTTTTCTTATTTGCCTTCATATGTTGCAACTTAGAGGTGTTGACCGCATCTTTTCCATTCCATATTAGGCCACGAGGTTTGAAACCAATATCTATATTGGTTGGTGAAGCACTCTTCAAATTCATTGGCCTTTGTAGAACTACCTCACTTAATGTACCTGGCTGTAATAAAAGAAAGATTAGAATCAATAAAGAATCAATTATGATCAGTACATGTGACCAAAACAAGTGAACCTACATTAAACACTTGGGTTCCAGTTGTAGGATCACAATATACACCAAAACCACTTGTAGGCCTTTTGTTTGTTCCAGTGGCAGCAGCAAATAAGGCAGAATTGTAGGTTCTCTTGTGGCTGGATTTAGGTGGCACTTGACTAGAAGACTCAAGTGTCTCACTAACAAATGGAGATCCTCTTGCATTAGCTTTTTGCCTCCCTATTCCTCTTCCTAACCCATCATACCCCTTTTTCTAAGGAGCTCTTAGTATAGATGTGGTGTCACTACAAACAGAACTGTAGTTTGCAGTGTCCTGATGTTGCTGCAAATTTGAATAATTTAGCAAGAATAGTCAACAACTGAAGGCAGCAGCCATCCCAATAGAAAATGCAGTAGCACAAAGCTACACATGCAGTAGCACAGCTGAAGGCAAACTGATGCAGCTGAAGGTAATAACACAAACAGTAGCACAGCTGAAGGCAAACTGATGCAGCAACTGATTGTCTAACTCAACAAGAACTCATAAGACACAGCAACTCAAGAGTTACCTCAACAAGAACTCAAGACAGCAACTCTGTAACACATAACACATAACACAACCCAAACATAACTCAACAACAACTCATAAGACAACAACTCAAAACTTATGAGCAGTAGCAAACTTATGAGCAGGCAGTAACACAAGCAGTAGCACAGTTGAAGTTAAACTGAAACTTATAGGAACTCACAACACAACAACTCATAATGTTACAACAAGTCAAAACACAACAAGTAATGTGTTACCTCAAGTCAAGACACAACAAGTAATGCAGCAACTGAAACTCATAAGACAGAGGAACACAAGCAGTAGCAATACTCAAAACTTATTAGTAGCAGTAGCAAACTTATGATTATGAGCAGTAGCAAACTTATGAGTAGGCAGTAACACAAGCAGTAGCACAGCTGAAGGCAAACTGAAACTTATAGGAACTCACAACACAACAACTCATAATGTTACAACAAGTCAAAACACAACAACTCAAGAGTTACCTCAAGTCAAAACACAACAAGTAATGCAACAACTAAAACTCATAAGACAGAGGAACACAAGCAGTAGCAGTAGTAAAGCAAACTGAAACTTATAGGAACTTATAGGAACACAAGCAGTAGCACAGTTATAGGAACACAAGCAGTAGCACAACTGGTGGAGCCAATTCAAATTCAACAAACTTACTCCTGTTTGAGTATCTTTTGGTGGAGTTATGGTGTCACCACAAACTGAACTAGCTTGAGAAGTTGGACCTCCCATTTTAGACTATACAACATAAATAAAGAGATAT
>JBCEWC010006466.1:0-22992 GCA_038996855.1 Solanum aculeatissimum
AACCACGTTAAATTTTCTAGTGTCTACTTTGCTCTATTTATTCCTCCTAAATTTTATTGCTCACTCCGCTGCGTGGGACCCAACACGTATACGGAGCAATTACAAACTCCTAGGATAGATTTATAAATTAAACTAGATTTCATGTTCTTTTAGTATATTGTTTTCGTTATATACTTCAATATATGTCACTAATTAATCATTTCTACTATATGGATTAGCATTTAATTAGGAAGAAACTAATGACTTCATATAGAGATTTCACTATCTCAAGATGAACCATAACAATATTTAATGAGAGTAGTTGTTGAAACGAGACCGTTTCAATTATTTAACATTAATGTGATACGACCATTTGACTCCTTCCTGATTTGTTCAGGGATTTGCTAGTTTATCAAGATTTAACCCAGGTAATTAAGTAGTTGTTTAAAGAGGAATTTTCATTAATAGCTTATACTTGAAATTTAATATGGTCAAAATAACTAAATTTTACATAATTATACGGTATAATCTCAGCTATGTGACCTGGAGGGGAGCAGAGAGGTGAGGGAGATCGAGAGAGGGAGGAGAGAGGCAAATTGTATTTGTATATTTGTCAAATTGTATATATATATCTTTTCAAATAATTGTATATGTGTAACTAATATATATATGTATTTGTATATTTGATAAGCAAGATTGGGAGAGTAAGGAGAGAGGTGAGCGAGATCGAGAGAGAGAGGAGAGACGTGAGCGAGAGAGAGCAAAGAGTGGAGAGAGACGAATTGACTATATATATCTATCAAAATAATTGTATATATATACATCTGATATACATATGTAATTGTATATCTGGAAATAAATTACAGAGAAAGATAGGAGAGAGAAAATAATAATAAAACCCTAACTATAGCAACAAAATCCTAACTATAGCTATAAATTGTAATTTTTTCAAATTATCGTTGTATAATGTAAATACATATCATATGTTTGCCTAGTTACGTTATTTTTCCTTGTTTAAATTGACTTATTTTTAGTGGCTTTTGACCTTTAAGTATTTTTTAGTTTTAAAAATATTTGGGTAATACAAAAAGTGCTTTTAAGCACCGTTTAAGATGTGGAAAAAAAAAAGAGTCAAAAGCAGGGATCCCTATGACTTTTGACTTTCAACTGATAATCCACTTTAAAAAGAAAAAAGTCAATTCAATTACCACTAAGCTTAGGTCTCGTTTGACCCCAAATATTTTTGGAAAAAACTTAAGAAAAATCTACGAAATTGTGTTTGACCATAAAACTTGGCAAATATATTTGAAGAATTAAGATGGTATTTGAAAAGTTTTAAATATTTAAAGATTACTCCAAACTTTTATATCTTGAAAGAAATTGCAGAGAGAGAGGAGAGAGACGAGAGAAAATAGCAACGAAATCCTAACTATAGCAACAAAATGCTAACTATAGCTATAAATTGTAATTTTTTCAAACTATCGTTGTATAATGTAAATACATATAATATTGTTATCGATTACGTTCTAAGGTTATTTTTTAACCGAACATGTTCACTATAGAATGATAATATAAACTTGGGGTATTTTTAATGATTGTTGAAACTTAATTATTCCTTTTCCTTGTTTTTTAAAACTATAATAACTCTTATGAAGTCAAAACTGAAAACATAGAACTTTCACTTTTTTCAAATTCTATTGACTTAGTCCGTGGATTCGTTCAGATGAACCAACGTGGGAACAAATGTATTATTTGTGATTCTTTTAGACCAAATTATCTTTTGCTGCCTTAAAGTAGAAGAATTAATTCCCTCTTCTACTTTTTAAAAATTGTTCCCAGTGTAAATTAACATAAAAATCCAGATTCTCTGTTTACTTGCAAACGTCAACTTGTGCCATTCCAGAAGCCATTTTTCATTAATAACACCCAACAAAATATCAACTTTCTTTCTTTTCCATCTATTTAATATTTAATTTTATTTTTCTATTAATATTACTAATTTCGTTAGCTCAAATAGTTAATTGAATCTTTCCTTATTCTTTTTTGTTATCTGATCCAAACTAGGATATTCTCTTGATCAAATCGTACAATCATCAAACTTTGATGGTAACTTTCATATTTTTAAAAAGGAGTTCTCTCATGGCTTTAAGCTAATAAATTTTAATTTATTTATATAGCACGAGTAAGATATTAGCTTCGGAACAAAGTGTAAAATTCAGGAATTTATTTTAGTGGAAATGTTATTTTGGTATTGATTTTATTAATTAGGTGGGTTGGGGTCAAGTTAAAAGAGGAAATCTCATTCCCTCAAATAAATCAAGATTAAAATCACGTAATTCTATTCAATTGGAGGACATATCTATTAAGTTTCATAACAAAATGAATAAAATTGATCCAATAGTATAACGAGGCAAAAGTAGTACTCTTTTCGTCTCATTTTATGTGGCATTTTTTAATTTGTCATGGTGTTTAAGAAAAAAATGAATATTTTTAAAATTTGTGATCTAAAATTATTCTTAGATATTTATGTGACTGAGAATCATTTTATTAAGGATAGAAAGAGAATTTTAAAAATAAATAATTTCCAATTTGAGTAAGATATCACATAAAATGAGACGAAGTATTACTTTTGAACCTTTTTCCTGCTTAGGAAATACTCATTGCTAAATGATTACCTTAGCACTTTCTAATTTTTTAATAATTCATAATCCAATTACTGGAAATAGCAAGGAAAGAAACTTAACAACAGTACAAAGTAACAAAATTAAAAGGACAACGTGGTTAAATTTACCTCATGATAAAATATGCACCGTTGATCTTGCATGTCCTACAAAAAGAAAACGATCGAACGGTTCAGAAACAAAAGAAGACCCAATCTCCTTTGAAAAATACTCAATTATAAAGTCATCATCTATTTGACCGAAGCTTCGTTCAAGCATCAGAGAGGAACCTTCAAACTATATAATAACAAAATTATCTTTTAGCCGAATTCCTTATATATAGAGGTTTCTAAATTCCACTCTTCATCAACCACTTACACAACTTCAATACTAAAGTTCATTTTTCTACTTCAATTTTTTCTCTCTATTTTTGATATTCTCGATGGAATATGTTGATGAATTTTTTGCTTTGGAGAAGATCAGAAGTCATCTTCTTGGGGGATTTTCACCGAAAACTTTGAAATTTGGGGCGGAATTGATGAGTAATAAGTGTAGTGATACTGTGACGGAGAGTACTAATTCTGAATCTGCTAGTTCAGATTCTCTTCCGTTTGATTTTTTCTCCGATATTGAAGCTGATTTCTTTCAATTTGGAACTGGAGTTTCTAATTCGAGTTCCGAATCAGCGAATTCCGTGCATAATCGAACGGATTTTGTTAAACTTGAATCGGAACCGTCGATTTCAAGCTTTGATTACGAGGAAAATCAGAGCAACTGCTTTCAGTTTAAATCGGAACCTCAAGTATTCATCGATCTCACTTCGCCGAAATCGAGTAGCGCTAGTGATCGGAAACCTTTATTGAGAATTGATTTACCTCCGGTGAAGAAACATGAGTGGATCGATTTCGGTAATTCGACTCAATCGAATCCGGTTGTTTCGGTTTCTGTGCAACAGACACGGAAAGTGGAAGAGAAGAGGCATTACAGAGGAGTGCGACAGCGGCCGTGGGGGAAGTACGCGGCGGAGATCCGAGATTCGAGACGCCGCGGTTCTAGAGTTTGGCTTGGAACATTTGACACCGCAATTGAAGCGGCGAAGGCTTACGATAAAGCCGCATTTACGATGCGAGGAAGTAAAGCCATACTGAATTTTCCTTTGGAGGTTGGGAAGAACCTGTCGTGCTCGAGCTCCGTCGTGGACGGCGGCGTGAAGCGGCGGAGAGAATCGGAGGAAACTGGAGAAGAGAAGGTAGTGAAGAAAGTGGAGAGGTGTAAGGAAGAGGAGTTATGGCCATTAACGCCGTCAAGTTGGAATTCCGTTTGGGAACAGAATTGTAACGGAATGTTTAACCTCCCGCCATTATCACCATTATCTCCTCACCTGGGCTGTTCGCAGCTTATTCAAATCTGAAGTGCTATAAGAGCAATAATTCCAGTTTTATAATGTAACAAACTATATGCTCATTTTGAGTCTTTTGATAAACCAAAACTTGTTAATATTTGTATGTATTTGAACTATATGCTCATTTTGTTCATACTTCAGATTAGCCCTTCATTTTAATTGCTTTGGGATAAAACAACAACTTACTCTGTGTAATTGTAAATTTGTAATCTGGGACTGTGCTGAGGTTTGAACTCTGAACCTTTGAGCTGAATTCGAGCACCCTTATTGTCGTGCCTAAGACTGCATACAGGTCGGTTCGATTTTGAAGTTTATCAACTTGATTTATTAGTTATCGATTTGTAGATATGCTAAACCATTATAAAACCATTAAGATATTGTCTTTGATTTAACCATTAAGATTTGACACAATTTTCTATTGAAAATTACTTGGAAACAATATCTTTCAAAAACATCCTATCTACCTCTAGAAGGTAGTGGTAAAGTCTGCGTATATTTTATCTTCCAATACCTCACTTGTGAGATTTTACTGGTATGTTGTTGTTGTACTTTTAGAAACAATGTGACAAACCAAATAAATCATATATATGAGTTGACAAATTGCATTTTGCTAAAAAAAAACATTATCACATTGTAGAATAAATGAGAGTTTGAAATAGTCAAAAATAAAAGTGTGAAAATGTCAAGAACTTTATATACTACAACAACAACATACCCAATGGAATCTCACAAGTGGGGTCTGGGGAGGGTAAAAAAAATGCATGCAGACCTTACCATTATCTCATAGAGATAGAGAGGTTGTTTTTCGTAACCCTCGTCTCAAAAATCCATAAGTAGAATAAACTAGATACGAAAACAAAGAAAGGAAAAGAAAAACAAGGAAGACCGACTAATAACGAAAACAATGATAGAAGGTAGATACAATAAATTCAACAAATATAGGACGGATAATGACATCACAAAATAATAAAGACCAGAATAAACCTACTAATCTATCCCTACTAGCCTGCTACTCTAATACGCCCCCTCCACTCTTTTCTATCTAAGGTCATGTCCTCGGTGAGATCAAATGTCACCATATCTTGTCTGATCACTTCCCCTCAATACTTCTTCGGTCTACCTCTACTCCTCCGTGTAGCCCCTAAATCCAACCTCTCGCACCTCCTAATAGGAGCATCGGTACTTCTCCTCTGCACATGTCCAAACCATCGCAGTCTTGCTTCCCTCATCTTGTCAGCCACACAGGGGCCACCTCTAACTTCTCCCGAATGGTTTCATTCCTAATCTTATCACTCTTGATATGTCCACACATCCATTTCAACATCCTCATCTCCACAACCTGCATCTTCTGAAAAAGTGAGTTTTTGATTGGCCAACACTCCACCCCATACAATAGAGATGGTCTAACCACCATCTTGTAAAACTTACCTTTAAGAACTTTATATACTAAATGGTACAAATATAATTATTTAAGTTACTATTGGATTATCGGTTAACCCATTAAGAAAAAACATAAAACTGTTAAGAACCGGTAACCCAATAATAAAAAAAATTTAAACTGTTACCAAAACTACTAAACCAATAATACATTATCGATAAACTAATAATTTTTTTCCGATTCGAATACTGAACAAGAATTGGAAAATCGTTTACCCTTTTCCCAAGAGTGCACGCAAGCAATGGATTCTAGAAGAGAAGCAAAAGTAAAATCTTCAAGTAGTACTCAACAGAGAAGAAATAGCAACGTGTACGTTAATTTAATACAAAATTACTTGAGGGAACTGCAATTTCAAATGTCAAAGTCCAAACAGAAATTTTTTGGCGAAAGTCTATATATCTAAAATCATTACTCCGTCCGTTCCATTTTACGTAAAACTCTTTTACTTAATATGATAATATATTTTTTTTTAAATTGCGATCTAAAATCATTATTGAATACTTAATTACTTGAGGGAACTGCAATTTCAATTGTCTAAGTCCAAAGAGAATTACCAGTTATATTAATTTTTGGCAAAAGTCTATCTATCTAAAAAATTACCAGTTATATTAATTTTTTTTAGAAGATGTCAACCTGGATTCCTGGCTTGACTGCATTTGATAATACTAGTATTATGTATTAAAAGAATACCTTGTCAAATCAAATGTAAAAACCTCTAACCAAAAATTGAAGAAATTTCATATTTTTATTATTCTCATGTGACATATAATATAGAGTCGTGTGAAATTTTAGAAAGAACAGTTGACTTTGAAAATATATATATATATTTGTGTGATAATTAACCTTAAACAATAAACATAGCATATCATTTGGACTTTGGAGACAGGGTGAGAAGTGAAAATAAACTAATTAAACGAGTATTATTTTATTTTTTTTGAACGAATTAAGAAAAACAAATCTTATAAATTAAAATATAGTGTCAAAACAACTCAGACCAATTATTTTCTATTTCATCTCAATTTAAGTGTATTATTTTTTTCTTTTTGATGTGTGTGGGGATGAGGTTAGGACTGTTCCAAACAGATGTTTCTTTTTATATTCAGTAACTTTTTCAATTTCAACATTATATTTTATGTTGCGAGTTAAACTCTAAAATTTAAAGACGCACAAAATTAAAAAATATATATATATGTTTCTTAAATTTCATATATAATCATAATAAAACGCTTTAATTGGGATAGAAAGTCAGAAAGAGTAGTATTTTACTCTCTCCATTCATTATTACTATCCATTGTACTAAAACTAAATGTCAAATTTAGAAAATTAAGAAATAATTTAGTACTTTTTAAAAGCTTTGTCAAATCAGTGTTTGACAAGTAAAAATGAACAAAGCACATACTTATCATCCTTGTTCAAAAAGGAAAAACAAAGATGTCTTATTCGTGGAAGATAGTAAAGCATAAGACATGCTCATCAATTTCCTATGTAGGTGTTGCATGTTATTTGTCTCTGACTAATTGTGTTTTACGTTGAATGAAAGACAACTAAAGGGGTCTACAGACCATGCATGTATTAATTATTTGATGATTATTGGTGAGGTCAGACTATTTTTCCTTCAATTTTTTTTTAATTTTCTATTTTATAGGAATAATTATTTTAAGGCCTTTAATTTATTTTGTTGACTTTGAACATATATATCATGTTGTTTGACTTAGACAAATTACTAGTCCTTTTTGCTTCTGCTTGTTTGGGTATGGATTCAGCAAGATTTGACTATTCCTATTAAATAATTTTAGTTTGTGGCTCTCTTTTTTCATTTTTATATCTAGTTTAGGGAAAAATATTAAAGCACCTTTAAATTTTACACAAATTATTAGTTTTATTTTTGAACTATTAATAGTTTTAAAAATATCTCTCTACTTGACTAACTGAACTTAAATACACCTTGATCTTGTAACAAGAGTGAAATAAACCCCAAAATTCTTGCCAAGTTAAGGAGTGTTTTTAATACTTGTGATAATTTGAGGGTGTATTTTAGTTAAGTTAGTCAAGTAGAAGGGTGTTTTTTCAGACTGTCAATGGTTCAGAGTTGAAACTAATAACTTGCGCTAAGTTCAGGGGTGTTTTCAATAGTTTTCTCTAACTTTTAATACAAGTACAAATTTATCATAATATTTCTATATATTACTATAAATGATAATAAATGAAAAATATCGCTACAATCAGTAATTATTTATTAAAAAAGTTCTCACCCAATGAATTTTTACCAAAAAAATATTTAAAAATTACACAAATACACGACATTTAGAAACTTAATTACTATTAGTCCCTACCATTTAAAAAATTTACTAAATTCCTGTATTTTAATTCTCTCTCTATTACTTCTTGATACATACTCTACTAATATGCATGATTACATTCATGACAACAATTTTTTATTGTATCAACAACATCAGTTGTATAAACATAATATAACAATATATTCTTGTATCAACGATTCCACAACACTGTGATTTACTATGTATCAACACTATAATTAAAATTTCGCGTTGCATCAATGCATATTTTTATGTATCGACGTTTCTCCAAAAAAACAGGGATTTTAAGAAATTTTAGAAAGAATAGATATATATTAAAATTAAGCCTTTAAAGTATGAGATTTCTATAATTTGCCCAAAACATATTTGTTTGTATCAAATAAAATCAGGACTTTGGGCCAATCCAAAGTTGGATCATAGCGTAGTCTTTTTCGTGGGCCTGCTGCATAGTGAGTTTGGGCTGAGTTGGAAAGCTACATACCAACAAACTTTGGGAGGTTCTCCTTGAGATTTTGATTCCCATTTAAATAATTTAATTTTCCTTTAATTGGAATTAAGCCATTAAATTAAAGGAAAATAAACCCTATGCCTCTTTAAATCAAACTATTTACATTTATATACCCTTTATATTTATGCCCCCTTATTATTAAATTATGCGCTGACATCATGCTGACATCAGCATCCACCTTACCTGGTATACCAATAGGGTATCGATATACCGGCAGAGTATCACAGATGATTAAACTCAATCCTATATGATACCGACAAAATATCAATATACCGCCAAATTATCATCACAGAGGATTAAATTCATTCTATATGATATCAATATAATATATATATATATACACACCGTTAGAGTATCACAGATAATTATTTCATAATATTCATGTTAATATCATGCTGACATCAGTATGACTTCATGGACGAAATAAAAAAGAAAAAATAGGATAAATAATTTGGATCATATAGTTTTCCCTAAATTAAACTATATGTTAGTACACCACAATGCCTATTAATACATCCAATTACTTTCTATTTTGATTAGTCTTTATTTGTTTAACAATTTACTATTAGATCATTAGAATGGTCAAAATAGGCTGAACAAAACATATTGGATAATCAGATGTTTAACAAAGTTTTAATGTCTCATTATGCTTCTTGCTTCCTTAAAAAACAAATTAAAAATTAGATCTGCAACTTTCTAACACATATTATGTCTTTGTATAGTACTATTCAATAAAGATGGATAAAATTAATTAACTATAAAACAAAAGCTTTTAAGCAATAATTTTATTTCTTGTGCTAATCATATTTTCAAAGAATCTCATCGTTGGATCCCTCTATGAGTTTCTTGTTGCCATTTTATGTCTTTTTCTCCTTATTTTTATTCCCTAGAAATTATCCCCATATTTTAATTAAAACTCGAGGCTTGTTTTTATAATTTTTTAAATTTCATTCGTATTAAATTAAACAAAATTTATAGATATTGTATAAACGTAATAGGATGTACCATATATATTGTGTATATCTATACATCAAATGTGTATATATGAATAGCCAGAGCTGATTTCAAATATATACAATAAACTAATTAGTTTAAAACAAATATAGTCAGATTTTATTTACATGAAAAATAATCAAAATCATAGGCAATATACTGTGACTATACAATATAGTTAAAGTTATAGAAAATATGTACTGACTATACAATATACTTAAAAGCTGAATATAGTTTGACTATATAATAACTTTAGTGCCATGACCATCTACTGACTTTCTCTTAAAATATTGTATATTACAAGAAGGCACAACTGTGTACAACTCATTACGTTTTGTACTAGTATTATTTAGTGCCATTTTTTGGAGATAGTGATCTTACTAGATATTCCTAATTGATTGCAAGTACAATGTTTTAAGTCATCATGTAGGCACCAATGAAAAATCTATATCCAAAAAGATGAGTAATTAAATAAAAAGGATTCTAAAATTGTACAAAAGATATGTTTCATTGATTCATAAACATTGTACAAATGAAAAAAAAAGTTTCTATATTAGTTTAGAGAAACTTTATATGATTTGAAATCTTTCTTATCTTATTATAAGCTAACTTTTAGAATTGAGCTATTTTTTTTTTGAAAAAAAAAACCCTCAAGAACATCTAAGCAAATCAAGGATTTGTCCGTGGCGAATCTAGAATATGATGTACGGATTCATAGACCTTAGTAATTTTTGTTAAAAGTTTATATATGTACTAAGAAACTCAATAAATATTGAGAGCTCATTATATTAATTCGAAGTTATTGTAAGAATTCAAAAACTTCAATTTTCGAATCTGTTTGGGGTGAGAAGTCTCATAGGTGAAAATTCCCCTAGCAAAGATAATTTCCTATTAAGAGTTCAAACCTAGAAACTTAAATCTCCCCATTTTATGAAGAAAAGTCTAAGTAGGCAATTGGACATGATTTCAAACCATCGATATGAATTGAGGTTGACCACAAGGGTCTATTGTACGCAACTTTATCTTGTATTTTTGCCAAAGACTGTTTCTAAGGCTTAAAATTATTTAATTTATTATTATCATACATTGAAGTTGTACCAGTCCTTATGTGTTGTCATTTTAGAAGCTTAGTAGAGTAACTCACAATGTGTTGTTATTTGAGAAAATCCCAATGCATTTTATTGAAGATACAAACAAGGCTGTTTTTTCCTTATTTATTTCTTGCACATTTTTACTTCATTCCTCCCTTCTCTTTTCTCTCAGCTCACCAAGGTATGCTATTTCTTAATTTCTCAAAATCCCTTCTTTCAATATTACTATTAGGTAGTGAACATTTGTTTTTTTAATTTAAGTTATATACAGCGACAAAATAAAATTTTTGGCCTAGTTTAAATGTGATAGTAGTAGGTAAGGTACCATTTTTATCAAGTTACCAATTACTAATGTTTATCGTAGAAATTTACCATGTAAAACCATCGATGCATATAAGTTAAACTCTTTCAAGAATTTATGGAGAGTTTTTTTTCGTTGTGAGTTTTCTTATATTGGTAAAAGATTGAGTCTTGTTACTATTTGTTATGAATAATACATTTTCATCGGTTAAATTTAATGGCCAAACACTCACACACCTAAACTATCCCTTTTTTGTGAGTTTCATACATTAACTATGAATTGTTTTATTTACCTACTTAACTGTAATGAGCCTACACAAGCCTGTTGTTGGTTGGGAGCAACTATTTGGCCAACTTAGCATCTAGGTGTGTTTTAATACAAGTAGTGGTTTTAGATAGGTAAAGAGAATAATAATAGTTGAGGTATGAAACTCGCGAAAAAGTAATAATTTAGGTGTGATTTTGACCATTAACTCGAAAATGCTAGAACTTGATGCATTTAGAAACTTGTGTGTAACTTTGAAGGTGTTCTCTCAAGATCAAAATATTGGTTTTTATGAAAAAAATATCATTTGTACATAGTCATTTAGCAAAACTCAGGTAAAATAAACCATATTTGGTTGAAGAATGAAGGACTCCTCCTAATAGAATAAGATGCTATTTGTGCTATAAAAGAGTTTGACATTGTTAGGTCATGTAAAAGTAATTACAGATAACCTTTAATAGCAAGCATAGATTACAAAACATGGTAAATGATCTGTTACAACACGTAAAATTACACCGATTTTCTTCAATCTCTTACAAGTTTTATGTTAAAAGTGATTTAATGGAACATTTTTACAAATGTAGATCTTTTACTAATTGTTGGCTGGGGGTAAAGCAAGTGAGCTACCATGGGCACAGAAAAGACTACTACTACTCTGGAGGCTATCAACAATGAGACTGTTGATCTGGTAAAATTTGGTTTTAAAAATGACAAAGCAATAGATTGTACTAAATGTTGTGATATGTGGAGTATGATGTAAGTAGATATTCAAAAAGAATGAGGCAGACTAATATATTATGTGTAATTTCCAATGCAATAATTAGTCCTGATGAAAATTCAGTCGTTGATCATATGAGATCGATACAAATGAGAATGTTATAACCTTAATCTATTATTCACTTGACAGGAAAACATTCCTATTGAGGAGGTTTTCGAGAATCTGAAATGTACAGAAGAGGGACTTACCTCCGCGGAGGTTGAGAAACGTCTAAATGTGTTTGGCCATAACAAACTCGAAGAGAAAAAGGTTTCTTATTTTTGATGCAGCTTTTACTTGTCTTCAATACAATCCTTTTCTGCTTTCAAGAAAATCGTCTAATTTTGTATACTTGTATCTTTTCCATTGCATTTGACAGGAGAGCAAAATACTGAAGTTTTTGGGATTCATGTGGAATCCTCTTTCATGGGTAATGGAAGCAGCAGCAATCATGGCTCTTTTTCTTCCACATGGAAAGGTAGATTTCTTCGCGTTAGCTACAAATTTGCATTAACGTCTTTAAGAGCGTACAAGAATATGGAAACTGATGTCTGTTGCATATTTTTTTGTTACAGCACAAGGGAGTTGATTACCAAGACTTTGTTGGCATTGTTGCACTACTTATCATTAACTCAACAATTAGTTTTATAGAAGAGAATAATGCTGGAAATGCGGCAGCAGCTCTTATGGCTCGGTTAGCTCCAAAAGCCAAGGTCAGATACCTAGCTTGAAATACTGTGACCTCTTCATGTCATTATTAAGGTTGAAATGGATTAGTAGTCCAAGAATATTCAATCGTATGTATCAGGTTTTACGGGATGGGAAATGGAATGAAGTGGATGCAGCCGTGTTGGTTCCTGGAGACATCATTAGCATAAAGCTCGGGGATATAATTCCAGCTGATGCACGTCTACTTAACGGTGATCCATTGAAGATTGATCAGGTATCAGTTGAATCATTGGTCTATGTCATAAGAAACTTGGCCTGCGCGACTGGTTTGTAAATTAAGCCTATCTCCCTGCAGTCTGCTCTTACAGGAGAGTCACTTCCAGTAACCAAAAATCCCGGTGATGGTATATACTCTGGATCAACATGCAAACAAGGTGAAATAGAAGCTGTTGTTATTGCTACCGGAGTTCACACTTTCTTTGGAAAGGCTGCTCATCTCGTGGAAAATACTACACACATTGGGCATTTTCAGAAGGTGAGAAGCACATATATTCTACTCATAATTCCTTCACTACTTGTGCTAGGATCTAAAGCCATAAAATTTTACTAGTCAGAGCTAATCGTAACTGGAATGCACTGAAGTACGTGATGAGGTAAGTCTTAAAAAGAATTAACATCTTATTTGATGGTTTCAGGTATTAACTTCAATTGGTAACTTTTGCATCTGCTCTATTGCAACTGGTATGATCATTGAGCTCATTGTAATATTTGGGGGACAACATCGACATCCTCGTGAAGCTGTTGACAGCCTTCTTGTTCTGCTCATTGGTGGAATTCCCATTGCCATGCCAACAGTTCTCTCCGTAACTATGGCAATTGGTTCACATCGACTATCTCAGCAGGTGCGTTTGAGTTCCCAGTTTAATATATCGATTTTGTAGATATGAAGAAAGTTTAAACTGTTTCTAGAGTTTCTGAAAGTTTTAATAACTGACAAGTAACTGATACCATGTTTTATTGTAGGGAGCTATCACAAAAAGAATGACAGCTATAGAGGAGATGGCGGGGATGGATGTCTTGTGCAGTGATAAAACTGGCACTCTAACTTTAAACAAATTATCAGTCGACAAAAATCTGGTTGAGGTAGTCCTTAGTTCCTCTTTTAAAATGTTTATATCACCAAAACTGAACTGATATTCTGATGGTCCTTATAAGATGAGAGCATAAATATTGTCTCATAACAATACTCACTTTACCGGAATGTCTCTCTGAGTTTTGCAAATTTAACTTTGGAATACATATCCATAATCCTATAGTACTGAAATAGTGCAAAAATGTTATATAATCAATCATACTTATTTGGTGCCTTTGTCTTATGTGTTGCATTGAGCAATGAAAATGTCCAAAGTAGTTGCATAGCACTACGATTCACAATATAAATTACAACCTTCATGTCATGGCATAAGATAGATTTATACGGTCAATAAGTAGCTCAAGCAAGCAATTCATGATTCAGAACTAATTACGCAGACTAATGATAAATAAAACTTTAAGTAGGCAAGTAAATCGTTCATCTGTTGCATTTGTCCTCAGCAACCATCAGTTTTTCACCAAAACTATAATGAGTGCATTTCATGAAACAAAGGTTGTTGATTTCTTTTTCATCAAAACTGTATTGAGTGCATTTTCTGAACCAAAGGTTGTTGATTTCAAGCAAATTCTTTCAGGTTTTTGCCAAAGATGTTGACAAGGACATGGTAGTTTTGATGGCTGCAAGAGCTTCAAGGTTGGAGAACCAAGATGCTATTGATACTGCAATAGTATCCATGCTTGCGGACCCTAAGGAGGTACATGCTGCCACTGTTCAGATTTTAGTCCTTGAATAACTTGAAAAACGTAGACTTCTATATAGATCGAGGATCTTAGTGCATTATTCTCTTCTCTTCTTCATAATCCTCTCTTCACAAAGAGATGAAAAGTGAAAATAATTCTATCATTACTTGGTTAATAGAACTTTTTCAAAGCATTTCTTATGCATTTGAATGGATAAAGGACCCTCTCATGCAAGTAGACTTGGGCTACTAAACTTCTATGCAAATCTTTTATCATGTTGTTACTGTGAAAAAGACTAATATTGTTCTATTTATTTGACTTTCATGTAAGGCACGAGCGGGTATCACAGAAGTTCATTTTCTTCCATTCAATCCAACTGATAAGAGGACAGCTCTTACCTACCTAGACAGTGCAGGTAAAATGCACAGAGTGAGCAAAGGTGCTCCAGAGCAGGTAGAGAACATTTACCATAAAAACTTGATTACGAACTAGCATAGTTGATCAAAGTCATCAGTTGTCAGTCAATTTAAAGTAAATGACAGTAAGGGTTGCTGATTTTGGTTCGTATTCATCAGAACAGTGGAATGCAATACCCACAGTTACTTTAACACTTAATAAACTCTTTCTGATATGTTCTCTGTAACTTATAGATTTTGAACCTTGCTTGGAACAAGTCAGACATTCAAAATAGAGTGCATTCAGTGATAGATAAGTTTGCTGAGCGTGGGCTTCGATCCCTTGCAGTCGCTCGCCAGGTAATTAGGCCCTTGACCTTTCAATTTCAGTGAAATTGTTGCTTACAAGATGACTGTTTTCAGTTTGTTCTTCGTATAGGAAGTACCAGAAGGTACAAAGGACAGTCCTGGTGGCCTTTGGGAATTTGTTGGTCTTCTCCCTCTCTTCGATCCACCACGTCATGACAGTGCTGAAACAATTAGAAGAGCTCTTGAACTAGGAGTTAGTGTTAAGATGATTACAGGTTTGCTTAACAGATAGCCTTCTTACCTTGTTGCCTTTTCTCGCTATAATGTGAAACAGGTGTTACTTCTCAACTGGTATTTGGACTCATATTCTATCTGACTACGTTACTTGTGGTACTTTTACCAGGTGACCAGTTAGCTATAGGTAAAGAAACTGGGAGACGTCTAGGGATGGGCACGAACATGTATCCTTCTTCGTTTTTGCTTGCAGAACAGAAGGATTCCTCAGCTGGAGTCCTTCCAATTGAAGAACTCATTGAAAGCGCTGATGGATTTGCCGGTGTCTTTCCTGGTAAGTTGGAGCGAAATACTTTGTCTATTTCAATTTTTACTTGCCTTTTTAGTCCATTTTTAAAAAAGAATGTATCTTCCCTTTGTTGGCACCTTTTTAAATTCAAATTTACATATGACATGTTTATGACGAGACTGATGGACATTTTAGTACATTCTACATATCTTTAATTTAAGACTACAAGATCCAAAAGTCTTATTTTACTTTCTTATATTTCGTATCAAGTTAAAACCAGACAAACAATTTGAAATGGAGAGAGTAGAGTCTTTGAAATCTTCATTTTGTATCATAATCTGAATATATTATTCCTCGCAGAGCACAAGTACGAAATTGTGAGAATCTTACAAAGCAGGAAACACATCTGTGGTATGACTGGTGATGGAGTAAATGATGCACCTGCTCTGAAGAAAGCGGACATAGGAATTGCTGTAGCAGATGCAACAGATGCAGCTCGGAGTGCTTCGGACATAGTTCTGACAGAACCAGGACTAAGTGTTATTATCCATGCTGTATTGACAAGCCGTGCCATTTTCCAGAGAATGAAAAATTACACAGTTAATAAAATTCCCAACCTTCATCCCACAGAGAAAATTAATCTAGTATTTTTAAGTATATCTTAACATAGTACTAATGCTAAAGCTTTGTTTTGTCCAGATATATGCAGTGTCCATCACAATTCGTATTGTGGTAAGTTACCCTTAAGTCATTATATTCTGGAACCTGAACTAAATGCGCGATAAGAAAAGGAGAACAATTCCTCCCTCTCTTTTGCAAAATGTAACTCGTCTTTGTGATGACTAAACAGTTGGGATTCATGTTGCTGACTGCATTTTGGAAATTCAATTTTCCCCCATTTATGGTCCTTGTCATTGCCATTCTTAATGATGGTGAGGGCTCACACACGTCTTGTGCATTTCATAACTTTGCAAGAATGATGATAGTATATTCTTCCTCTATATCAGTTTATTGAACCATCGTAAATAATTTTGCAGGCACAATCATGACTATATCCAAGGACAGGGTCAAGCCATCTCCACTTCCTGATAGTTGGAAGCTGAGCGAAATCTTTGCAACAGGAATTGTGATAGGCAGTTACCTCGCCTTGATGACTGCTTTATTCTTCTATTTAATTTTTGAGACCAGCTTCTTCGCGGTACTTGCCCCTTGTTACATCTATGCAACTTGGATAACTGTTGAACAATGAACTTAGCTGATTGATTTGTTATCTATATAGTCCACTCAAAAATGTATTTCGGGCACGAACAGTCACTAATCATGGTCCTTTTTCCTCAGAACGCCTTTCACGTGGAAGATTTCAACAAACATATTCCCAAAAATAAGGTCATCACCGATACTCTGAATGCAAAACTAGCTTCAGCTGTGTATCTCCAAGTTAGTACCATAAGCCAAGCATTGATCTTTGTTACAAGGTCGAGAGGATGGTCATTCATGGAAAGACCTGGCCTACTCCTTGTTAGTGCCTTTATTGTTGCTCAGATGGTAACTATTTACCTTCCCTTTTTGCTAAATCGCGTATCTAGTTGACCAACCACGTGATTAATCTATAGGGGTCTCATTTCTTCTCCTTGTTTCTCTTCCATATAGGTTGCAACTTTTATGTCTGCTATGGTTTCATCAGTTAAATTTGCTGGGATTGAGAAGATTGGATGGAGATGGACCGGCGTGATTTGGTTGTTTAATATTCTTACATATTTTCTCCTTGATCCCATCAAATTTGCTGTTCGATACGCTCTCAGTGGGAGAGCCTGGGGCTTACTACTGAACCAAAAGGTGAGCAACTTCATATTCTTCTTCACAAGGCCACATATTACTTTGATTCTAGACATACATATAATGTAACATATTTGCATTTATCAGACGGCTTTCACCAATAGAAAGGACTTTGGTAAGGAAGCCCGCGAAGCCGCATGGGCTGCTGAACAGAGGACAATTCATGGCCTTCAATCTGTAGAAACTAAAACATTTCCAGAGAATTATACTTTCAGGGAGATCAGTGTAATGGCTGAGGAAGCAAAAAGGCGCGCGGATATTGCAAGGTTAACATCTTTTCAACCTTTTTCTTAGGATTTGGTTCTAAAGAGTGTCTTTTAAACTCAAATTACAAGCTGAACTTGCCTATATTTAGTTTATCCTGCGTTGATAGTATCAATCTTTTAATTGTATCGTTCTGCTTGACAGGTTGAGGGAACTTCACACACTTAAAGGGAAGGTAGAATCATTTGCAAAGCTTAGAGGATTAGATGTTGATCATGTCAATCCACATTACACCGTGTAACGAGAGGAGAATCCTCAGATAAAGCTGCAGATACTATTCCCCTTTGCTCATGCTCATTTATGGAGTTTTCACTTTAGTTTCATTTGCATTTTTTAGTTTTATCATTTGCCCAATTTGTCAAATAAACCAAGCTTTTTCCAGCTCCATTCTGTTTGCTGCAGCAAAGTGCAAGTTTGAGTTAGTCCCTTTAGTAATTCTTTTGAGAGTCCACAGAAGCTGTGGCAAAGAGATTCAGTTACTATGCTATATGTTGGGCTGATGTAATGAAAGATTCATGGAATAGATCATTGAATTATACCAGATTTTGGAGTAAAGCTAAAATACTTGTGTACTCATCAATGTGTTGTTTGTTCTCTAACTCCTTTTTATACAATTTATTAGTATAATTTTATCTACTTGAAAGTATATTTTAATCATTGAAGGACATATAATATGGTATGAGATAAGGTGCCTAGTCATCTATGACTTGGACAACTAGGGGCAACACGTACGATAACTACTTTAATTTTCACATGTTGGGAAAGCAACTCCTCACTTATCTATATGTCAGGCATGATTCATGTGATAAAAAGAAAGCCCAAAGAACCAACATGGGTTACCCTAACCAGTGGCCTCAGGTTCAAGCCTTGAGAATGAAAAAAATCTTATTGGGAGTATCATTCCGAAAAGGTCCTTGTAGTGCGTGATCCGAATTTATTCGGAACTTCATCGATGGGAGACAAAAAAAAAAAAGCCCAAAGAAATGTTTTGAGAACACTAATATTCTTCTATCTTAATTCAGTAAGTGTTCGTATAATATGAAATAAATATTTATAAAAAAATACTCTTATAATATGGACGGAGGTAGTAATAGTGATGTATTTCATATGCTTTGGAAACTAGTATAAATAATAAATTAGATATAGATAATGGAAATAACGTGCTGTTATGCTTTCCACGCAAAATAGCTCACACGTCCCAAAATACAAAAATCTTTATTTTTATTATTTATTTTAATAAATTAAAAAATGAAATTATTTTTCTCCATACTAAAAAGTTATTTAAAGATGTAGCGAAAAAATTTAAAGTTTCAAAACTTTATTAAGTCAACAAAATATATCACTAATTAATTATTTTTTTAAAAGATGAATCATGTTAAATTATTAATAGAGGTCAGGTAACATGAAATGCAATAGAATGTTTCATCATTCTTAATATGAAGCAGAAGGACTAGGAAGTTCTATTCTTTTTGAGAAGTATGTTAATAAGAATTTAGGGTTCGAATTTTGAATATGAAATAACTTTTGATTGCAATTATCTTGCCTTAATAAAATTTCTTGTTGTAAATTTAAAGTAATAGGAAAAAAAAATCCTCTAATTTCTTAAATCTTTGCATCCACTTAAATCATGCCCAAAAAATTTAAATATTGTTGTATCACTAATTTTTTTGTTGCGTAATGTCAATATTCTGTCCATGATAAGATTCATGAGGGGCTAAGATAGTCTATGTCGGAATCATGATCAAACATGACACTTACATGATGAATTTAATTAAGAAAAAATTATAATTTTTGACATAATGATAAGCGATTTGAAAGTTCTTTGTTTTTTACTTTTTCCTGTCCCTACAGTTAGTCAGTTACTTCATACTTCTATTTCCTGGCAATTTCATATTACTTCCATGTTTTCCACAATTATTTGTTACTATAAATAACATATAACTTCATAAATATCTTTTCCATCTTTTTTGTCGTTTAATTAAATAAATATTTCTCATTTTGGTTCATTTTCCACCACAACATTTTGCCACCTAAGACCATGATACTTTTTCTTGTTTGTATTATATTTGCACCTTAATTAAAATACCCCTTTATTTATTTTCATTTGTTTCTTCAAGATATTTTTTAGTATTCTCCGACTAGTAGAATATGCCCAAGAAATTTTTGTTTTGTAGTTGATGAAATAGTTTGTCAATCTGCATTTTTTTGTTTAAACGACAAGAAAAAGGCTTTGTTTTTGTAGTGTGTGTGAAGAATGGAGCTGCAATTGGGTGATTCCAAGTCAATATTTTTGTCTAATTTTGAGGTTATGAAATCTTGCTCATTTCTTGACACAAAGCTAAGGTTTGGTCTCAGTGGGACTCACAAGTTCTGTTCTTGCAGAGGTAATTTTCTAATATGAAAAAAAAAAAGATTTTTTTTCTGTTTTAGTGTTAATCATTCATTATCGTATGTTTCTCCTCAGATTTTGGATTTTTCTGAGTTAATCAGAAGATCATAAGCCCCCCACCTCCTTGTAGTTCAACATTTTTCATGAGCTTATTTGTACCAATGTTGGTTAAACTTATGCAGGCATTTTCTTGTTGCTTTGCATTTGTTTAAGCTGTGGACTGTCCTTTTATTGTCTTGTGTGCATTTTTAAGCTTCATATATCAAAAGGAGTGGACAAGTTTCTTACTGCAATTCATGGATAAAAATGCTATGTTGCTCAGACTCTCCAAAATGATGTTGTACCTATGGTGGGTCCTTCGAAAATGTGCTATTGGAAGATCCAACAGGCACCTGTCAATATTCTTGACGAGTCTGAGCAAAGTAGCAAATAAGGGGAGAGAAGTGCAATTTCCAGTATTTGAATATTATTTGGAGAGGATCTAAAGTTTGTGTTTACCAAGTCTATTCCATTTTAGTCATGTCTGCTTTTTTGAGGTTTACTAATATTTTGTCTCCAGCAGAAAATATAGAGAACTTCTTGTGCTAGAGCAAGTGTTTTTCTTGGTTTTTTTATTTTTATAACATTGGATTTAGACTGGCTTAAATGAGTGACATGGACAATGAGGATTCATATAGCCCCCCACCTTGCTTGGGATTGAAGCATAGTTGTTGTTGTTGTCTTTTGGCTCCAAGCATTAGAATTGGGAGCATGAACTTGAAGTAGAACAGTGTACCAAGAGGCAGCACAAAGAGCATCTTTAGCTTAGAGTATAACACACTTGCTGCTTCATTAGGCAAGACATGTTAGCTCTCGTTACAGAATGTAGTGCCTAGATCTGAGATTATAACATTTCATATGGTAATACCAAAACTAGATGATATCAGTTTGATACATCTTTGCGATTTAGGCGTACGTAGTTTGGGATTGACTCATCTTCCAACGTTGATATTGTCTTTTGTCTGTTTTACATCCAGGTGTTGTACTCAAGGCTTCTCGTTCAAGTGCTTCTTACGATGCTGCAAGCTCAGTTAGCAAAGGGAAATTTATACTCGACCAATTTTCTTCTCAAATAAATGGTAAAAATTGTTCAGGATTGTATCTTACAGACGTAGGAGTTCTTGACGCTTCTGATGATGAATATGGAGGAATACTCATTAATCCACAAACACTTCCATCCAATCCCAATATATTTGCATCTGCACTTCATGAATCGCTGTTTCACTGGAAAATGAAGGTACTTCCTAAGCAGCAATAAAGAAATTGACTTCTCTTTATCTTTATGTAGAATTCCACAACTATATTTACCTTAATGTTGTTTACTGATTATGTTGAGGAAGCTATTCATTTTCATTTTTTGGCTTGTCATATTGCCTAAATGCTTGTGATTGGAGACAATTGGTGCCATCAGCCTGAGTGTTTCTTCAGATATAAATATATTATTACAGTTCATGGAACGCCTAAATTTGAATTGACGTTGCACGCTGCAGGGGAAGAAGGGAGTTTGGCTTAAACTACCAGTTGAGAAATGTGATCTAGTTCCTATTGCAGTAAAGGTATTGACTATTAATATCCAAACATAGATAGCGTTTTTGAAGAACAAAGTTTGTATCACGTTCCTTTAGCTCCTGATGCTGACTCTTCCTTCAAGCCAAACTCTAAAGTAACTAATTTCATAGGAAGGGTTTCAATACCATCATGCGGAAAGAGGATATCTCATGATGACATATTGGCTTCCGGATGATCCCTGCATGCTTCCTTCTAATGCGTCTCATCAAGTTGGAGTTGGGGGTTTTGTGGTCAACGACAAAAACGAGGTATTAGCTTTTAAAAAAACACTCCTAATTATTATATATTGCTTCTACACTTCCTTGACTTCAAGAAATGGCTGCTTTAGGTGCTTGTCGTACAAGAGAAACATTCTGCACCAGCTCTTTCAGGCCTATGGAAAATACCAACTGGTTTCATTCTTGAGGTATGTTCTTGTTACAACTTTGTTCGTTAACAACGTAAATATAGAAATGTGAAATCTTTGCCTCAATCCCTAAACTCAATCTTCCTATTAATGCCAATATCAGTCGGAAGAGATCTTTACAGGAGTCGTGAGAGAAGTGAAGGAGGAGACTGGGGTAAGTATTTGTAGGAACATATTTTCCCTATAAATATGTAATCTAAAAATGAGTATTTGCTATCTTAACTATGGTTTTTTTCTGCTTATCCTTCCAGATTGATACAGAATTTGTGGAGGTTATGGCTTTCAGGTGAGAAAAGTTTGTACTCTTTAAATAGCCATGATTCTATCTCTATGAAAAGTGGATACTTAATGCCTTTCTAGGAGAAAAGAACTAGCAAGAATAAAAACGTGAATATTAACGTGTTATTTATCCAAGCAAAAGATTTAGTCAAATTCATAGTATTTTCTAAACTTCATTCATCATGTATTTCACTTCTTTCTTCTGATTTGACATTTGTACAAAAGACGTGAACCTAATATAAACTTTTGTTTGTTCTAGGAAATGAAAAACTATTGAACAGACCTTGAGTATTATTTTGACGAATAGCTCTCTGACATGGTATTTTAAGTGCAAACACATTAAAATAGCACGCGACAAAATGGTGCTTGTATGATGTAAAATTAGTTGTTGATGTACATTTTCCAAAGAAGAGACCATTATTCACTTTAACATCCGTTCTTTTTCAGGCATGCTCACAATGTAGCTTTTGAAAAGTCGGATTTATTCTTTATCTGCCTCTTAAGACCCCTGTCAACAAGAATCATGATTGACAATCTGGAAATTCAGGCAGCCAAGGTAAAGCATATTAACAAATCCGTCATTTATGACATTTTAAGGTTCCCTCTTCCCATCTCAATGATCGTCATATCTATATACATGTATTTCTCTGTAATCAGTACTCCTGGAGTAAGGAAACTTAAAAAACCTCAAGGATATTGAGAAACAATATGTTGCATTTGTTGGTTCATATTTGAAAAAGGAGAAAATAAAATGATGGTGGATGTGATGA